>JAQQZY010000020.1:27212218-27228691 GCA_030068375.1 Ostorhinchus rueppellii
CGCCCCCCCCCCCCCCCCCCCCCCCGATGCTCTTTCTTTCCTTTCCTCTCTGTTCTACGCTCTCTTTCTTATTCCTCCCCCTCTTCTCCTTTTGCCTCCCCCCGTCACTGCACCTCCCCTCCCTCCTCCCTCCCCCTCTCTCAGAGGAGATTGATTGGGTAATCTGGCTGGGTGCCAGCAGTGCCCGCTTTCTTGCTCGGGGGAAGGAGAGAAGCGGGGGCGACATGACGACATACAGGAATAATAATAACATCCATAATACAGGCAGAGTAGGTATGGATGGAGGGATGAGGAGAAAGAGAGAACACTGGAATGGAATGGAGTCTGCGTTGGCATAGTGATATCTTCACACACATCCTTTCAGTTTAAATATAGCCTACACACAAATGGCATGCCATAACATTGTGTGTCCATTTCTGTCTATCTGTCTTTCTATCTTTCTGTCGTCCCCCCCCCGTGTCTCCTCCGTTTGCGCCGGTGTCGTCTTTTAATATCAAACAGTGCGTGGAGTGCAGGCTGCAGGCAGACGGGCGTTGAGCGAGAGGACGCTGTCTTTGTGTGCTGTTGTTTACTGTTGTTACCGTCTAAATGAAAAAGGCCAGTCGGCTCCTGCGCCTGTGTATACCTTTCGCTATCTGAGGGAAGCTACAAAGCCTGAAAAGTGCTGCCCTCAAGCTGTGTGTGTGCGTGCGCGTGTGTTAGGCTGGAGGTCTGGAAGTGACAGAAGCAGAAGATCAAATATTGTTTATGATTCCCTTCCTCGTAGGTTCATTCTGGGCAAGCTTAAACTGCACTGTGGTTTAGCATTTGATCTCGACCCTGAGAGTGTGCAAGCAAGCACGGGCTTCTGAATCTGTTGTTTGACATAGACAGACATGGAGACAGACAGATGGAGACGACAAGCCACGGACAGACAGACAGACAGACAGACAGGGAGACAAGTGACAGGAGGGAGGGGAGAGCCAGAAAGCAGCAGGGAGTTAAAGAACGACGGAGGGAGATGCATCGGCGTGCACTGCCTGAACACACAGGGGACTCTTTTTGAAGTGTGTGTTTCTCTGAGTTTATCTGAGTTTTTTTGGTACCAGCTATGCATTACTTCCTGCTAGCCAGAGCAGCAGAAATGTCATGAATCTGCCTGAGCAAAGTTATTGTAAAAGCCAAAGCCTGCAGCACTTACTTTCCCTCCTTTGCATACAGATTCCCAGCCCATTCCCATTTAATTTCTCTAACCCAGTTACCCATGAATGCCCTCTTAGTTGCAACATCATCATCCATAAAATTTAAACGAATGCTTTAAATGAATACTACATTCTGGGAAATAGTAGAAAGTCTTCAGGGCATTTGTTTATCTCTCTCAGTGAAAACCAGGGTGAATGCTGCCAATTCTATTTCACTGTACTTGTTTTCAAGAAATAAATTATGCTTCAATAATTAAAAAAAAAAAAGCAGCATTCGTCACATGTTTGCTTCGACTGTAACCAGTTTAGAAGCAGAGTGAGGAGTTTGTCAGGTTGGAAGTTTGAGGGCGACCTTCCATGCCGGAGGTGTTTACGTCTGTGGCATCTTGTCTGTGGTGCTTCATTTTCCAGACTTGTATCTCCTCAGCCTTTTAGACACACATGCACACACACACACCAAAAAAAAAAGCGAGACAGTTTCTCTCTTGCATCGTGTTTGAAGTTCCCCGGCACTGGTGTCTCTCAAACCACAGCCACTTATCCATTTACCCATTGTATAAAAAAACCCTGTCCTGCACAAAATGGCATAAATTACTACAATTATGCCGCTTGTGTTTGCTTCTGCTTAGTTTGAAGTTTCCTCCTGTTAACCTGCGCTGACTGTGTCGGTGTCCTATGTGTGAACACAGAGTCAAAAGAGGACAGAACAACCAGTTATGAGGTTAGAACAGCATTAAGTAGATCTTGCGAGCATTATTTCAGTTAAATAAACCTAAATTTCAAGTTCAAGTTTCAAGTGTTTTTCTGCCTCCGGCTCGTCTCCAGCAGACTTTCGCAGCTGTGGCGCTCCCTGTTCGATCTTACAGAGCGAGCTTTGGAGCAACACTCCATTACTGCCGTTCCTCATTAGGTCTAAAACACCGACAGTGGTTACAAGGATTGTCAGGCAGGTCCCAGAGAGTGAAACCTATCTTTAAACATACACTCCTGTTGGTTAACTGCTGGGATTGTTGAGAAGTTTTTTTTCCCCCTCCTTGCCAAATTCCTAAATTAAATCTGCTCATGTTGGAGCTGCGGCAGCTCACATAATATGAGAAGAAGTTTGATTTTTAAGTCAGGCTTGAATGTGTGTTGTCGGACAGATTCAGAGCGACACATTATCTGTCTAATGAGGACTTAAGTGTTTGGCTAACGTCCTGCGAAAGTGTCTAATGAGACCTTTAAGAAGGACTTAGGAGGGTTTATTGTGACATCATTTGTTATTGTGATAAATGGCCAATTATGGTATCACAATAGATAATTTATATATTATTTTATTTGTCAGCCAAAAACATGCAAAATGTTTTGTTGATTTATTTAATTTTTCTTCATTTGGATGTTAAAAAAGAAGATAATTATTGGGAGTCCTCTTCCTCCTTAGGACCATAAAGAATAGTTTAAAATAACTAACCTCTTTCAGAGCATCTTGCACAGATTGAATTTATGATGATATAACTTTGCAAAAGATAGCATATGACATTAAATTACAATGAACACAATTTGCACAGAATCTCTTTATGTTTTGTTTTGTCTTGTGTTTTTTTTTTGTACTTGTTGTTGCACCTTATCTATTCTTTTCAGCTCATTGACTGTGCTGTGCTTTCACTCACAACCAAAGATCATCCACGGTTGTAAATCCCACACATGTATAATCTATGTTTACATTATGTACAGTTTGTGCAGTGTTCAAGTCTAAAATGTGACCAAATCCCAGCAGTATCTTTCAGAATACTCCTGGTGCTGAAAAATCTCCCTGTCTGATCTCTTTCTGCCCTAAGCGCTGAGTTTGGTACACTGACACACTTAAACAGATGTGAAGGTTTGTGAAATGGTGCAGTAGGATGTTGTGTTCTTGAGTTTTTGCAAGGTTTCAGAACATCCTTGCACATTTAAAAAAAAAAAAAAAAAAAAAGTAGTAGTTGTGTGAATTTGATCTGTTTACTGTGCTACTACTACCACCTCAAAAAAGTTTGCATGGTAAATACTTTCCAATGCCATATCTGCACTCTTTTTAAAACCAAGACAACATTAGGGTAACCTGAGATAACCCCCTGTCTTTTACTCAATGTTTCACACACATATACAGTAGTGCACTCTGTCGTGCCCTCTCTCCTTTGCCTGTGCTTTTTTTTTTTCTTTTTTGTGGCAGTGGGCAGGCTTGTAGCTGGCAGACGTTGCAGCCTGGCACAGTGTGTTCCTGGCACAGCGTGTGTGTCTGTGTGTGTCTGTATGTGTGGCTGCTGTCTGCTGCACAGCTCTGCCAGTCCACCAGTCTCAAGTACCAGCTGGGCACCCAAACTCACAACCAAAATAAACTGGCTGCACTATCAATAAGCTCATGGGCTGAAGTGTGTCTGTGTGTGTGTGTGTGTGTGTGTGTTGCTGATCGGACACCCTGCTTATTAAGTCTCATTGAACCAAGTGGTGAAACAAACAGTCCTTCCTCAGATGAATGCCTGAGATTTTCGCCTGTCTCAACTTTGCATTACACTGCGGCCCTCCCTGCGAGGATTAAAGACTAAAACAATTACAAAGCCTTATTTGCAATTTAAATTCTCCTAAATGCAGACTTAATCCCCATTTTCCAAAGGCAGCAATACTGAGAGGCAGAATAAATGTGTGAGAGAGATCCAATTCAAACCTCTGCCGGGGTTTCTGTTGCTAAAATAACACTTATAAGTTATAGGGGGATAATGAACGTGCTTTGAGCTGGTTGAGTTATATTTGGAGAACAGTTTGTTTCTGTTTAAAGCTTTTCTTCTTTAAATGACAGAAAAGATGCAAAGAATTAGCAAGGGAGTTGCTGATTTTCACACCATTTATTAAGAGGGAGATATTGTTTTCTTGGAAATATTTGCATTTCTAATACTTTGCGTGTACCTGTATTTACATATGGGCATGCGTGTGTGTGTGTGTGTGTGAACTGTCCTTATGCTGGGGCCATGGTGAGTGTGCCTTACTGCCGCCCTGGGTATATTTACAGACAGTGATTTTAAAGCAGTGTAATGATTATTTTTATTCCAGGTACTTCAGCAGCCAGTTCGCTCTGAGTGGAATGACTCCCTATTGGCCCACTGATTACCTCTGTGGCTGCTGCCACACCTGGCTCCTTCAGCTCTCCACTCTCTCCTCCATTTACACCTTCAGCCCATCCCTCTTTTATTACTACACCTTCATCATCTCCTCATGGTTCTCTTTTGCTGCCTTGTCCGCTACACTGTTACCTCCTTTAAAGTCTCCTGACATAGTGGCTTCCGCCTGCCTGCTGCACAGCCTCTACAGCGCCATCATAACTTTTCTCCTTTCCCTTAAACATGAAAAGAGCTCATGCATCAGTGACCTGTGGAAGTAGAATGGGGAGATGTCCACGTACAAACACATGCAGGTCAAATATAAACCTGCACAGCACAACACTGGTTCTTGCTCTTTTCTTTTCCTATTCCATGGGTTTTTCTTTTGGGGTATACTGGTGTTTTATTTAAAGACAAACATTCTAAAACGTGCAACCTGTAAACCTCTTTGCACAATAAAGAGGAGCTAAAAATAACGTTTAGGATTTAATCTGTATGAGCATGTGTGTGTATAGATGAATGCTGTTTCACCCCTGAACTGGAGGTATTAGCTAGTCTTAAGGCCAGACCAGGGTCGGATGCAGCTCCTGATGTCATTCGGGGTTAGGGAAAATCCTAAAATCCTGTACTTAGTAACGACTGCAAAGCGTGAACTTCCAACCTTGACTGTGCTGTCTGGATGTAAGCCTTCACAGCAGTTATTTATATCATGATTAAGTTGTGTGGATAAATAGGACACATCTGTTTTATTATTGACTTTATATTTGGGCTTGTTTTAAGCTATACACTGCATACATGAAGACTTAAATGCACATGTATAAAATAGAAAGTCAGTGACCAAACTGTGTGCAGTTACCCACACACAGTACACATGTTATTCCTTTTATGTGATTGATCTGCACTCTCTGATCTGTTTATCGCATCAGATCTTTTCTGTAAAAAGTGACATTTGGAATAGAGAGATCCACTACACTATACTGCACTCTGTTGCACTCTGTAAAGGTCAGCTTTCACCGAAGGAGTGTGTGCGACCAGCTGTCGCTCTGCACTGTGCAAAACCTCTGCAAGTGTGTGAACAGAAGAAAGGCTCCTTTTTAATGGTTAGACCAGTTCAGTTTGTTTGAAAGTGCCGTACGTGTCGCTTAAGTCCTGCTTCGTACCAATTGATTTTCGATGACTGCCGAAATTTTTTTGTCTGTAAGAAAAGCTGTGCTGCTCTGTGTTGTGCTGAACTGAGCTGCTCTCTTCTGTGCTGAACTGTTCTGCTAGATGCTGTAATCTCTTCAGTGCATGGCCAGATTACTGTCTGCTCCATATTGTCTAGTGGCGGGCTGCAGGATGGAGAGATGGCAGGAGGAGGGGGGAGAGAGAGCGACTGATCTGCTGCTACATAAGGAAGATTACCTTTTTATTAATGTATCCATCTGGACGTTTGATATGTTTGGTTGTTTGTCCAGTCTGTTTGTGTTTAAGGACAGACAGAGTAAACCTTTGAGATTCAACAGAACATGATTCCAGTTGAGATACATCACAGCTGAGATTAGATATTTGTGTTATTTCCCAGGAGTTGTCAACCAAATGACTAAATCAAACTGTAATATAATTATGATTAGAAATTATTAAAATATTGCATTTGTTGTGTTTAATTCCCTTTGTGACTAACATTGTAAATTTATTGCTCTTATTATCCACAACATAAAATTAAAAAAAAAAAATTGAATGATTTTCTGTAAAGAAAAATGAAGAAATTTGAGTATTCATTGTACACCCCCCCCCCCCCCCCAGTCCACCCTCCACCCTTCCACGCGTCTTCCTCTCCATCTCTTTCTGTCTCCTGTGCACTCCGTGCAGAAATGATTTCCATTCCTGCTGAATTAATGAGGTTCTGCTGAACTGAGAAAAGGCAAGGGGAGTGAGTACACACACACAAATACACACACAGAGGGAGACACGCATACAGACCAAGGCAGGGAGATACACACACACACACACACACACACACACACACACACACACACACACACACACACACACACGTATACCAGAGGCATATTTAAGCCTGAATTCACATACGCACACTGTGATTTAGAGAAGTTTGGCTACTTCTTGCCATTTCAAAGCACAAATGGGTTTTTGTTTTAAAGGAAATCTCAGAAATGTAGAGTTATAGTGAAATAAAAGACCATGGAGGCAAATGGATCTGATGCTCAACATACTCTGCATGCAGCGGATGTATTCTAATGTGCTGGATTTACAGTCCACACACATACATGAACATATAGACACACAAATGTGCAGTCTTATGAGTCAGGCCCCAGTGCTGGGCCCAGTCACCATGGTAACACAGTACTGTGTGTATAAAACACTACAGTGGTTTGGGACTTATGGATGGTTGTTAAGCACCCCCAACCTCATCCTCGCTCACACATACACATAAATGTCAGAGCAGGTTTCCCCTTGCTCACACTCACACCAAAACTGTCCCCGTCTCTGCTCAGTCGTCACCAGCAAGAAACAGACTCATCATTTTCACCAAGTAACAGCCAAACAGACACAAAGCGCTCTTCCCAAACCCAAGGCATGATGAGCTGGTCTGGTTCATGCATTGTAAGCATAGACAGTGGAAGCACACGTGAAGGAGCACGTCGTCAAAAGGATGTAATTGCGCTGTAAATGGCTGTTGTTATGTGCCAGCTTGTGCACCACTTGAAAGCCCCATCTAGGATTGGCTGAGCAAGAAGGAACAGCAACTACTGGCTGATTCTGCTGAGGTTTTCCCCTTCTCAAACTGATTTCTCCTCAAGTGCAACTAATGTGGGGAGTTTTCAGGTGTGCAGCCTTCATGGGAAGTAACACAAAGCAAACACATCAGTGTATATGAAGCTTGAAAGAACCTTTAGTGCAAAAAAAGAAAAAAACACTTTCTATATGTTGAGAGGACCATCTTGGTTTCTTTCATGTTCTTTTTTTTGGTTTCACTGTCTTCATCATTTGCGTCTTTTTTCATTAAATGCACACAATCATACACATGCAGTCACACACATAAAAGTGCGACCTCTCCTTCTCCACACTCTCTGCTGTCTCAGTGTTTTTCTTTCCCATTTATCATCACTGAGGCAAAGGAACCGATTCCAATTTCATGTGTTTTCATTCCATTCTTCTATTTGCTTATTTCTTTATCCCCCTCCTTCTATTTTGATCTCAGGCAACCAGTCAGCAGTCAATAATCTGTTAAATAGCATTGATCGCCACCATTTAGTTTCCTGGCCAGCTACTTAGGTTGTAAAGCTGATCAATGGCTTTGAATGGGTACCACCTAGATAGCGGATTGACTGCTGGGACGCGCACTGCAATCATATCATTTGTCTTCATTTGCTGTTCAATTATTTGTTGTAATGGCTGCTGTCAAAAACAGCCCCATGCTGCTTTGCAATGGCACACGAAGCCCAAAACTATGGAGTGCACGCTGTGGAACTGTGCTCGACTCACTCCTCTCACCTTGACTCTATGCCTCCCCCTTTGCCTTTCACACTCACACCAGCAGAGGAAAGACATTATATAGTAAACAGCGTGAAAGGAACACAGTCACATGTTGAAAAGCCCATAGGAGTGTGTTCCTGTGTGTGTGTGTTTTTGCGTCTTCTGAATGCATGCAGATGGTGCCCATGCCTGACAGTGTGGATGAAGTCTGACCCAGACTGGACTTCCTCTGCCCAAGAGCCCCTTCCTGAAATCATCAATCACATCTAGTAGGACACAGACGTGGCTGTGTTTATAAATGTCCACGTGTGTGTGTGTGTGTGTGTGTGTGTGTGTGTGTGTGTGTGTGTGTGTACTTTTGGTAATTTTCAGTTGGCCCATGAACAGTCTTGGCTTAGTATCACTGAATGTTAAGAAAATTATCCAAATATGCACAAATCTACTGGAATATTAGATTTTTTAACATGCAATTAGCCGGTAAAACCCTCTTTGTAATTCAGAGAAAATAGTTTAATGTCGTGTTTTCTTTTCACGCACTTCACATTCACACGAAATTAATTTGCACGTGATTAACAAATGTGTAAAACAGTAAAATCTTGTAAAACACTGTCATTTTTTTAGGTCACAAATGCAAGTTCCAATCCATCTACAAATACAAAATCATTTGAACACACGAGCAACTTGCATATATGCACAACCTGAAAAACCATGACTATTTTACTTAGCGCTATTTAATTTCAGCTTCACAGACCCAGTCGTTTCCGCTTTCAGAAACCCTCCTGTGTGAACAAATCATTCTTTTGTGTTTATTTACAGATTATTACGTGTGCTGTGATCGCCTGATACACAGTGTCAGCTCCGCACAGATCCACAAATACACGTTGCGTTTAAGTGCATCTGGGCTCTTAGTGGATTCAAACGTGATTTCCAAGTTAGGAAGATATTCACCTAAAAACAGAGAAGAAAAATGCCCCATTACTACATTTAGCAGCTATAGATAATGTGATATAAAAAAGCCAACATATTAGTATTTCTTTTGAGGCTGCGATGTGTGAATTTGTAATTCAGATGTCTTCAGTTTGCTCAGTATTTGTGTCTGAATTGGAACACAATATTATGCACAACTCATTTTACACATTGGTAACTCTCATTTTTCCATAGCAGTGTAATATAATACCCACTTGGGACCACTCTGAGGCTATTTTCTCTCCATATCAGATATTTAGCTTAAGCATTGATCGCTTCATATCACTCTTTACCTTTTCTCCTCATTTTCCTGACTTTACTTTCTGCTTCCAGCGATAATGCCTCCAGAAAAATAGTTTTTTTTTTTTTTTAACCTGATACCTGATTGAAACAATCAATCTGCATTTCACTGCGTTCCTTTACAAAGCAGCTATAAGATCTTTTCTCTCCCAGTTATGGTTCAGATCTCGTTTCAGCGTTAAATGTGAGTTAATAACCCCAGTCTGGCCAGTCGATTATACTTTTGGGGGGTTTTATGGCACTTCTTTTGGAGCTTGGTGGGGGCACTTCCTGCTCTTATCCACCACTGTTCATCAGGTGGCTTTATTTACCAACTTTCCTTCAACTTTGCTCTTTTGTACTGCACCTCTCTCCTTAAATCTCTGCTTTTCTCTCAGCCTCTTTTCTTCCCTACCTCCTCTGGTTTTATTGGAGAAGGAGTGTCCCCCTCCCCCCTGCTTGTTTGAAGTGGCCTGCTCATATATCACAGCCTTTCCTCGCAGGATATCCTCCCTCTTCCTGCCTCTCCCTCTCTTTCTCTCTTTTCTCCCTCATTCCCTCCCTGTCTCCTAACCCCCACTTCTGTCAGCTGGAAGTGGAGGAGGGGAATACCTGTTAACTCTATTTCTTTTCCACACTTTAACACTTTCCCCATTTACCCAGTGGACACACACACACACGCACACACAGAGATGAAAAAGTCTTCACCCTGGTACAGTGGAGGTTTACACCTTTCAGATTTGATTGTTTTAATATCACCATATGCAAATTAACCAACACTACATTAACTATTTGCACTCGACGCAAGTTTGTGATTTGGATAGTCTTGTAAAGACTTAATTTACAACTTTATTTCCATGTGTATTCGAAGGGGATCTTACTAAAATATTGTTTTAATAAAGTAGAATATGACTTGAGGTGACTTTACTCAGTTTTATACAGTTTTTTTTTTAACCGAAACATGGACTTGATTTGATATTTTATATTCAAGATTCACTGCATTTATATTCAATTGGATTACAGCCAGAGAACAGCAATACTCTGATTACCGAAACTGTCATCTGCTCAGTTTGACTTGTTTATAATTGCAATAAGCATAACTTGATTAAAAAGGCTAATTACTCATTACTGTTCAGCAACATTTTTTTTCTTGTTCTGATTCTGCTGTGGGTTGAAAAAAAGGGGCGTAATGTCATACATTACTGTTCTTTTTATCTCACATGAATTCTTTCCTATATATGAAAGAAGTAACATGTCAGATATTTCTTACAGTACATGTGGGTGCTGTGTGAAGATGACTGTTTATTATAAAGGTGGATGGAGCAGGACATTTCTGCACAATAGCAACTGCACACAGACTTTTCCACTGCTGGTATGTGGCTGTTTTCACCTGTATGTACAGCTTTGGACCATTGCAAAATTCTGACTTTCTCTGATTTCACCATTTATAGGTATGTGTTTGAGTAAAATGTACATTTTTGTTTTATTCTCTGAGCTACCAACAACATTTTGCCCAAATTCCAAATAAAAATACAGTTATTTAGGGCATGTATTTGCGAAGCACGACACGTGGTCCAAACACCAAACAGATGCAGTGTTTTCAGACTCAAATACTGCAAATAAAACCAGTTCATGTTCAGTTCTAAAGACAATCTAATGTTGTAACTTGGTAAAAGTTCAGACATATGTATGTGGTGGAATAATCCTGATTTTCAGTGACAGCTTTCATGTGTCTTGGCTCTACTTCATTACTGTTTGATGACTTTATGCAGCTCCAGGCAGAGAAATTCAGGAAGCTCATTGATGTTTGATGGCTTGTGACCATCCATGTTCCTCCAGAAGTTTTCACAGTGGGTTCAGGTCTGCAGATTGTTCTGGCCATGACAGGGTCTTCATCTGGTGGTCCGTCATCCACACCTTTATGGACCTAGCTGAGTCCAGGAGCATTGTCCTGATAGAAAATCCAGTCCTCAGAGTTTGGGAACATTGTCAGAGCAGAAGTCCAGTAGTTTTCAATAGTTCTTTATATTCCACTTAGTTTTGTGGTACTAATAGCAATGCTTTTGCATATTGTAAGAAGATAATGATGGTCACAGCAGTGGTGTTTATCCTTCTTTTTCTTAAATAAGACATGGATCAGGTGTTTATTTAGTAAAAGAAGGTGTGTTTGTGTTGGAATGCAACAGACAGGAATGGAAAGGCTGTCATACATGCACACATGCAGATTTCAGAGGAAATTGCAGTGGTTTGCTAATTTTTTCCAGAGCTGTATATGGCACTAAATAATCCAAACTAACTCATGTTTGACCCTTTAACCTTTTGAATTATGCAGTCAATTACACTGAAGTTTGACCAGCAAATTTGGCAAGTAAAGAAAGTCATCCTTTGATGCTAAACTGTAAACATATAAAACTGTGAAAATACATAATTAGGAAGTCTAAATAACCAAAAGTATTATAACTGATGTTTCTCAGAGGAGGTTTCAACATAACCTCACTGTTCAACGCTAATATTCTTTCACTTGTCAGAGAAAAAGTTGAAATGTGTTGACGTATTGTCCAACGCTTTAAGACAATATGTGGTTCGGTGAGTGGTTTCACACAGAACTGAGTGGCACTTGACTGTCTGTGTGACAAACTATGACTGAACTGATAATTTTAACTTTAACAAACAAGCATCATATGTGTGTGAAGCCACAAAATGTGACTTGTTGCCATAGGCTACAAGAGATAGTAGTATTTGGACATACCATTATGGTGGACTTTGCCTGTCTGTAATCAAAACAAAAACCATTAACTTGCTAAATAACATATACTGTGATGTTTGACAGACACTTGTGAGAATCTTATCCAATACTGACCAGAGCCAGAATAAGTAATCACATAATTTTAGAGGTCACTGTCAACTGTGTGAAATTAGCAGAACTAATATAGTAATTAGTGTTGTTTATGTGTGACTGTTTACTGTTTGTTTATCATGAATTGCATGAACAAATATAATTGCTCGTTCATTCACTGCTTATCCCTTGTTTTTTTTTGTTTTTTATGAGACTTGAACAGAACTCGGAGCTATGGCACATTGTGGTGTGCATCAGTTCTAATATTGCAGTAGTGGGCCCGCAGGGGGTGATGGGAGGATGTGAACAGTTCCGGGTCTGAGAACGATAAGGGGGATGAGTTTGGCACTGATTGGTCATGAGGGGGGACTCAGTCATTTCCTATGTATTTCACACAAAACAAATTTCATCATTACATGAATATAAGGACGTACTTCAACATAGTTTCCGGTTTGGTTCATTTTGCTCGCCGTCAGGATTACCCCACTGTCCTTCATCACTCCCCCTCTTAACACAGTTTATTTGACTCTCATTCGTCCTTAATATCTTTTCTTTATGAGATTCATTATTCACTTTCTCCCTTTCATGCTGCTTTAATTGAGGCCTGTACTGCCACTTTCTGCTTGTCTCTTTTTCCTGCTTTCTTTTCCCTTTTTTTCCTACTCCTTGTTTTTCACTCTCCATGCCCTTGTTGTCATTTAGCTTCTTCCCTCAGCTCTGCCCTCCCCCTCCGTCCTCCTCCGTTCTCCTTTGCTATCTTACATTTTCTCTCTCTCATTCTCTCTCCATTCCTCTGTCCTTTTATTCCTTTTCCCCCTTCTTTTCCGTTCTATCCTTCCATCTCTCTCTCTCCCTCTCGCTCCCTCTCTCTCTTCGGCTGAGGACAAGGAGGTGAAAGCCAAGCGGATTACAGTGGCAGTTTAATCTGGCTGACCCACCAAGGGATTGCTCTCTACTTTGCTGTGAGGCTGCAGGGCTGGAGGGCAGCGAGGCTGGGTGGGTGGGTAGGGGAGAGGGGAGAGGGGAGAGGAAGGGGAAAGAGCCCTGGTTGTAGGGGGTTGGGGTTCAGGGAGGGGGCAGAAAAAGAGGGAAGGGAAGAAGGAAGAGGGTGGAGGATGGGAGTGGCTGAATTTGGAGAATTTTTCCTGTTTGTTTCCAGCCAAGCCAAAATGCTCTCCAGGACATACATCCACATGTTTGTGTCTGTGGGTGTGACTGCAGAGCCAGAGGTGGGGGAAGGGCTTAGGTTGTTATTAAGCGATGGAATATTAATGCTATTTGCCTCTAATTTCTTTCCATCTGTCGTCAAGTTGTCCTCTGCGTGTGTGAGGATGTCTAAGTCTATGATTGCGCACTCCTCAGATATTAACATATTAACAGACAATTAGTCTGTTCTAGATTTCAAAGAGAAAATACAAAAACGTCCTTGGTTTGATTCTTTTCTTTATTCGGAAAACATCAAAATCCCATTTTACTCCGTCTCGTCAGTCAGTCAACTTTCATCTGCTGCTATCGTCTGGGCCGAGGCCTCACCAAATGTATCAGCTCAATGAGCGTTGCATCAGATTCTGTCTTTCTGTCATTCAGGTCATTTTTTATACACTTTATTATATTTACTGCTATTTTCAATCTATTAGAATTTGAGCAAAAAGAGCTACAGTAATGTGTTTGGTAACAGTCGTGGAAACTCAGATCCTGGGTACGATCCTGAACCCACAAACCTGGTGGGGTTCATTTAGGTAGAACCTTTTCAAATAAAAAAGTCTTTCTGCTACTTATTTCATTTTAACTGTTGACATGGCAGTTGTGCTAAAATCATTTAAGATGGCCTCGGGGCTTTTCCTCATATAGTTTTCTCCTCTAGTAGTAGTTCTTACTGAAGTCTGACCTCATTTTGTTGTTGTGTCACTTCATTGATGGTGAGCGAAATGTACTGTTCCAGACAAGATTTGGCCCTGAACAAACAGGATGTTAATAGTTGTTACAACACTGTGTGAACACAGTTTAAACATTAAGTGCCTTAACCTGTGCATCCAGTGGCAGCGGAGTAGATATGACCACCGAAAACAAAGCTGGACCGTAGCCTTGAGCTGAATAACAGAATGACTCTGACAATGTTGTGCTGTTTTAATGTCTTAAATGGCTTGTTGTACAGTGCTGAACGCAGTGTGGGGGTCTGAGGCAGGCTGTGTCTGCAGTTCTGTTTGCCTCTACAATGCCTTTCATGTCCCTCATATCAGCCAGCCTTTCATCAGTCCACCCCCGCTGTGCCGTTTCAGAGGAGGGGTCCAGTCGGCGAGCCGGATTAGCTTCCAACTGGTGCTTGTCCAGATTCTGATTCTGAAGGGGGGCTTAACCAACCTCGCCTCAGAAAGAGGAGAGGAAGGAACAGGAGGGAGAGAGGAGAGCAGAAAAGAGGAGAGGGCTCCTCCGGGGGTGACGCTGCTCTTCAGTTGTTTACCTTGCAATTAACGCACTGGATTGTCCTGTGAAAAGATAGAAAAAGTCAAGTGTATAGAGTGTAGATCAAAAGGCCACAGACACAGGAGCAGACGGGGTTCATTATAGACGGGGCCTGGGTTGGGGAGCTGCCCGACACCTGCTGTATGTACACACACTGTACAAAGGCAAACACCCATACTATGAGTGTCATGCACAGGGCACAGACAATGGCACGGTCCAATCAGAAATAGATGCCCCCTGGAGGTAAATGGTCTAGATTCAGCATGCGTAGTCCCTTTCACACAACCTGTTCAAGGCTGGAATGTTGCACCTTTATTCTGCTTTATTGCACCTTTACTCTGTGTATTGTTGTGCCGCCTTTAAAGGTTCATTGTGTAGACAACATTTAATGGTGAGTGCGGATTGCAATCAACTGAGTAACTCTCAGATCATTATCGATGACTTGTTAGAGCCAGTGTTAAGAGGCTGATGTTAACTCTGATCCATGCTCAAATGTACTAGGTGGCAGTAGTGCACCTTAAAGGGTTCATATTTTGCTAAACCCACTTTTATTAGTCTTTGGTTCATTTTTTTGCGCATTTGGACTCTAATAGTTCATAAAGTTTGAATTTGAACCCTCCAGCTGCTGCAAAGCTATCTTTATATTCATTTTGGCAAAAATCGAGTGGATTTCTACAACCTGTTTCAATTCCTACTTAATTTGTTATGTTTTATAACTAGTTACGTCACAACATTTGCCCATATAAGGTCAAGACTTCTGACAAATATTTTTCCGAGTGCAGCATAAATGTTTAACGGCACCAGTGGTTGTAGTTAAAACTGAAAATATTTCCAAATGTCCAGCCGATTACCTTAAATGTTCAGTTGTTGGTTGAATGAGACAGAGCAGCACAACCAGTAACCTAGAGGGGGGTGGAGTCTTGTGCATTTAAAGGGCCAGTGCTCAAAATGACCTTTCTGGTGTCGTTACTCAGAAATAGGGTTGAAGATGGACCTGTGGAGTTGAATTAATTAATTCACACCCAAGCAGAGCATTTACAATTTATGTAGACCACAAGGACATGTTTGAAAATGCATAATTCCATTTAAAAATAAAAGCAAAATATCGGCCCTTTAATTCTAGATAACACCTGCTATAAAATGGATAAAGAGAAGAAGTCCATGATGCTACTGTAGAAACATGGCAGTGCAACACAGCTAACTGCATGGAGAGAACCCACTGCCTTTGCAGATATAAAATGCTCTTTCTAAGGTGACAAAAACACAGTGGTTCTTACTTTGAAATGCTTATACCAACAGTGTAAATGTAATTAGAAGTATACTGTATTTCATTTAGGTGACTCCATCCTTGTGAACCTTTCATTCAGCGGTGAAGGTAATCACCGTGCCCAATTGTCATCTTTGTGAAAAAGAAAAACAGTGCAATGTGTTGATAACATGTATGAGACCCAACACAGATAATTGTAAAATATCAGAAAATCCGTACCAGGATGCTGCTTTTGTAAATGTCAATGAAGGCGACACTGGAATGATATCACTCACTATTATTGTTCTAAGCCGCTCTGGTACACTCCTGTTTCCAACATGTATGGTACACGTCTCACACTGACGCTGATGTGTCATGCTTCTGATTCTGAAATGCCGTCATGCTCTCTTAAATCGCACACTAGCGCAGCATTATGCCAGCATTGTGTGGTTCGGTATAAACAGGCAAAGGGGGCGTAATGAGGGGTCTTCTTTACCAGCGATGTAACAGGATTTTAGCTGAACAGGGATTGTGTGTTGTGCAGTGGCGTTGTGGTTAACACAGGCCCTCCGAGCTGCTGTCATCGTTGCGCCACCCTGCATCATGGCCGCCTGGGGACCTTATTTTAGGCCGCACCAGGTGCAAGTGTTTTGGGCTGGTTACATGATCTTGGGTGAATGTGTGTGTTGGTGTGTGGTCAGATAAAGAGCTGTGATTGTGCGCTGGTTCAGGCCCATGTGTGTGTCTGCCTGTTGGAGTCCAGGAAAGGTCAGAGATTGGGTGGAGGTGCCAGGAATAGGGGTGTGAGATGCCTGGGTGTCTACAGGGCCATGTGATACAGACACACACACACACACACACACACACACACACACACACACACACACACACACACACACACACACACACACA
>JAQQZY010000020.1:27231677-27242758 GCA_030068375.1 Ostorhinchus rueppellii
CCTCTCCTCTCCTCTCCTCTCCTCTCCTCTCCTCTCCTCTCCTCTCCTCTCCTCTCCTCTCCTCTCCTCTCCTCGCCATGTAAATATTTGTCAGACGCCATCATAATGTCATCGCAGGGCCCGACCCAGGAAGTGTTGGCTCTTTGACCTCTGAATAGTCGAAGGGGAACTAGCTGCTGTCGTCTGGTTTTGGAGGACGAAAGGCCCGTGCCACTGAAATGGAAGTTTAAATCATCCCTGAAAGAGCACCTCCCGGACGCTGCTGTCTCTGACAACAAGCTACAGCAAGCTCTGAGCCACGCTGCCTGGCAACCAAAATTGTTCCTTGCAGCAAGAATGCAAATAGAGCACATTAATGTCAGATATCATTGTGTGTCAGACCCTGCTGAACTCTGGGAGTCTGCCGACTGGTGGCCCAGAGGTCAGGAGGTCTAACTAAGACTGTTTATCACCTGGTGTGTTTTTGAGGCACAGACAGGAGGGGGAGGAGGAGTTAGTTTAGGTGAGCACCAGGCAGGTAACAAAGTTAGTGGTTTTGGTTTCAGGTACAGTTCGCAGAAAAGAAACTGGAAAAAACACAGCTGTTACAATTTGTTTTTCATCCACTGCAATTAGTGTTTGTCATTGTTTTAAGAATAGGGCTAATGTTGGTTTCAGGTAAATGAATAAGGAAAGACAAACTAAGGACATGGATTTTAACACAACACAATTGTGCAGTAATTAATCCTTAATAGTTCACTCATAGAAATACTCTGAAATTCAATATCTCAACCTTAGTGTGTTATAGAAGGACATAACAGGACTTTACTTCTTTTGTGAAATTTTTCAAAAAATGTTATTGTAATGTAGAAAATCAAGGTAAAGGAAATTACTATATTTGGTTCCTTGCCTGTAAGTGGCAAAAAAAATAAATAAATCCAAGAAGTATATATAAAATATAAAAGAAAGGAACATGTATTTTAGAAGATTAGAACATCACTTTTAGAACATTCCAACATGCGTGCTGATCCAGACCCCTGTCCACATCCACATCCACCCTTTGAACATCATTCCTTACATTAGTACCATTACTTCACGGTACCTAACAAAGCAGGTCCACTCCCTGTTCATGCACAGGTGGACCTTACAGACCCTGGAGACCACATTGGACCTGAGGCTGTCGCCTCACTGCAACTGTTGCTGTCTTGTACTGTATGTGGAAATTACCAAAAATACTCACTTGCCTGATAAAGGGTTAAAGAAAATGGAAACTACTTATTTTGTGTCCATTTTGTGTATCTGTTGTGAAGCTATGCTTAAGTTTTTCAATAAAGACTATCTAATCTGAACTCAGTTTAAGGATGACAGCAAAAAAATCTAACTCAGTAACATCAATTTGTGGCCATGAACACCTCGGTCTTTCACAAACACTGGTTTAGCTACAGCCCATGATATGCAACAACTAAATTACTTAGCTTGAGTAGCTAGCTAGGTGCAAATACCTGGACAACATGAGACACTATGGTCATTTCTTGTCTGTTTTTCTGTTCTTGCAATCTTGTGAAAGGTCATCATCGGTCATGGAACAAGTACTGTTCCATTTAAAAGTTTGCACAAAACAAAATTGGATTGAATATCCGGATGTTGTTCTGTTCCGCCAGCTTAAACAGAGTATGCACTGGTTGGTGACTCATGTAGACTTGGCTGGCAAACATCCCCAGATGCATTTCGTGCTACTCTCAAAGGCAACCGTGGCTTCTGTGACAACTTAAGAACAGAAATGTTTTATTGAGTAGATGACTGTCACGAGATGATGTGATACAATCCTGTAACATGTGGAAGAGGCAGACCAGTGAGAAAATACAACTTTATTATGATATGGGATTCAACAAAATTTGTTGATAAAGTTTTGAAGAATATACAAAATGTGTAATGCAAAATGTAGAACAAAGGTATTGAAATCACATTGAGTGACATGTTGTGGTAGATTGCGGGAATCTGTTAGGGAGACGATGGCGGAAATACAGCAGAGCCAGGGGGAAAGTTAACAAGTACGCAAATATCCCAATTACAGATAGACTTGGGTTCTTAGGAAGTCTGTTTTTGAGCCTGTTCTTACCAAGACTGTCGTCAATGAATTTACAAGACCGTACTCGGCGAACTTCCTGTTGAGAACCGCTCTGGTATATACGTCGAAGGCTAATATGTACAGCTAGTGTTTGTTAAATCTGTTTGGGTGAGGGTTGAAAACTCTTGTGAGGAGTTTTGGAACAGGCACAGATAGTAAACATTGGTTATAAGATTTGGCTCATAT
Organism: Ostorhinchus rueppellii; assembly: GCA_030068375.1. Classification (NCBI taxonomy): domain Eukaryota; kingdom Metazoa; phylum Chordata; class Actinopteri; order Kurtiformes; family Apogonidae; genus Ostorhinchus; species Ostorhinchus rueppellii. Next base: position 27,233,971 of record JAQQZY010000020.1, read on the forward strand.
CACCTCTAGCCACAGTGTTTTGTTCTCCAAAAAAATATAAATGGGAAAACACTAAAATTCTGTTTGAAATTGAAGCAGAACGGTACCATAGACTCAAAGTGATGAAGTTTATCTAGTCCAGATATCTGCACAGTAATGGTCTTTGTGATAATAAAATCAAATCCTCATTGTCCAACATAGAGTCAGACTGAGACAGAATATAACTGATTCCATGACAACATTACTCAATGAGCTAATGATGCTGAATTACTGTTAGCGGTAGATTTTTAACATCGAATTGTAAACACATTTCACACTTACGCCATGGTTTTCACTAAGTCGGAGGAATTTTTACCATCAGATTTATTCATATGTCTAACCTGCCACTATACGTGCAAGAAAATGTTAAATATATTGTATCAAACAGATTACCCTGTCAATTTGACTTATCAGTTATTAACTTACTCATTGGAATGATCCTGTATGTGAACATATTGAAGTCAGTGTGTGTGTGTGTGTGTGTGTGTAAAAGAGACACTAAACTAAGATCATACACTTTTTTTTAATACATTGTTTCATCTTATTTGTCAGATTCTTGAAAGTCTACATCAAATTGTTGTTAGAACCTGTAATTTCCCCTTTTTGCCTTTTATTATTGTATCTGTATCAGACTCACACATATAATGGTGTATCTTCATAAAGTCTTGCAGTATATTCAGTATGCAGTCGCGGAATAAATTATTAGACCATCGAAAGTCATCAAAAATAATGGTTATGCAATCCAGTACTAACTCCTGTGTGTATCATGTGACTAAAACTGACAGAAAAGAAAACAGGGAATGCCTAAAAGCACTGTTTTTGTCAGTACAATACCATAGATTTTGATGTGAGAACTGAAGTGATTTGGGTTTTTATCAAGAAAACATGGAAAATGGATAGATATCAGCTCTAAAATTAAGGTATTATGAGTTTTTTTTAAAAAATTATCATTATATTTGTCCAAAAAAAAAATGTACTATTAGTTGTACCTGGCATTAAAATGAACAAGAAATTGAGGAAAACAAAGGTGGTCTAATATTTTTTCCGTGACTGTAACTCTGTTCATTTGCATCACATTACCTTTACTTTGTTGTTATAGCAGTGCATATCTATTGGTCATAAATGATAATAAGCAGCTTATTGTAGTTAATGAAAACTAAAACTAGCAGTGGGAAACGAATTTTGTTTAATAAAAATGAAAAAGACAGAACCAGGCATTAAACTGAACAACAAACTGAAGAAAAGAAGGGGTGGTCTAATCATTTTTTCCATGACTATCGTGCAGTTACTTATAAAACAAAACATTGCTGATCCTCGTAAAACAAATGTATTTTACAGTATACCTGCATTTTGATGATATGTCATAATAATCAAAGTGTCTGTTGAACCGTGAGTGAAACAACAGACTGATGTGAAGTTCTTTTTTCCGTCTGGTGTTCCTGTTTGTAGTTTTTTTTTGCATGATGTCATGAACCTGGCATTTGCTGACACGTAAAACAATGTGTACCGGATGAAATGTAAACTAAAGTCATAGCAGTCACCGGATAGATTTTTTTTTTCTCCATTTCACTCTTTCGCCCTGTGATCCTGAAAGCCCCCCACCCTCCCCATCTACCCCTCACCCCCTCCGAACCCCCTTTATCCTATTTTCTCCTTATCTGTTCCCTACAACGGTGCCAACACTCCTCCTTTCTCTTACACCTCCTCCCTTATTTGGCCACTCATTCTCTTCATTTTTTTCTCCCCTTTATTTACTCTCCTGTCCTTTTTCTTTGACCTCTTGTCTTGTTTTTCTCAACATCTTTCTCCCTCCGTTTTCCCTCCTTCTGCTCTCTCTGCCCCGGGGCCCTCAGAGTTTCAGTGAGTCCCACAGACCATCCATTGTCTTGGGAATGCGGTTTGCTGTCTCTCCTCTCACCTCCTCCTCCTCCTCCTCCTCCTTCTTCTGTCTGGCAGAAGACAGGCTAGGTGGTGTTTGGCTCCTGGGTCCTCAAGGCCACTGGGTTTAAAGTCTAAAAACCTGACTGAGTCCAGGACGTGGACAGCTGATCAGGCTAAACTTGGCATCGGCCTTGGTGCAAATGTGAAGATTAGAGACCAGACGATATTGTTTTCTCTGAAAGGCCTGTAAGTCTGTGGATGCTCACCTTGGACTGCTTCATACAACTGCTTGTCTAACTGAGTAGGTGTTAGCACTGAATTTGCTGTGTTTTGTGATTAGAAAGATCCTCAGTCTGCACTTGTGTAAAGCCCAGTGAGGAAGATGTCTCAAAAGCTTCATGAAATAATGTTTAGATGCTTAGAAGTGAAGTATAATAAAGTTAAACACGGGGGATCAAGTAACCAAGCACATAAAGGCTGTTTTCTGCACGAAATGTGTCTTTTCACAGGTAGAATGATGCACAATGAAAATTTATACAATTTTTTCGCTCTTTCTGGTGTTAAAGGTCCCAAAGAATTTCTATATTTATCCCAAATATCTGTATCTGATCTCATTGGCGGTGAGTTTTTAGGTGGAGGTGGTCCACACGGTGGTGCCTCTGGGATACGACATCAAAATTAGTAACGTGTGTGTGCGTTTGTGTCTCGTACACCCAACCCCCCAATGTCTGGCACTCAGGAGGACTGCTCCTATGGGATTGCCTCTTCCTGCCTGGTCCAACACACACACACACACACACACATGCACACATACACATTCACAGGCACATACACTCAAAAATAGAAATGGGGTGAGTGGATCAGACTGGCGTGAGATGGTTTTAAATGTCTGGTCTGTTTCTGTTGCTTGCTAAACATAAGTGTTGGACTTGCACTCAGCTCTGCATGGACGGGTGAGAATGTGGTCTGAATGTCAAATCTGCTGCACTGTATCTATTGTTATATTAGAACCATGTAAAACCCAACATTAGGATGTGAGACAGGTTTTTTCACATACTCACACTCTTGGTATTTACCCAGCCCATTTTTCACTATTACCACATTATGTAGATTAATATATGGTAATTCTTTAACTGTTTCAAGCTAAACACGTCTGACTTCGCCTTTGAGGTCCACCCCGTTGCCTTAGGCGCTATGGAATATGTACAACCCTTCTCTAACTGTCTGGCTGCTTTTCACGTTTGCCGTACACGGTACCACCACCACTACCACCACCACCACCACTTCCTTCTCCTTTTTCATCTCGCACCTTCTCAGCACTGTAGAAATAATTCCAGTTACGTGAACATAACATGAGGAAAGGAAAAAAGTGAGCAGAAGACTATGAAAGAATGCCAAAGAATGAGGAGGAGGTAGATATTGCTAACAAGGTTGCCAGAGACTCTTTTCATTTTTAATAGTCCCGTAGGAGGTCTGGCTGATAAAGTGTTATGTTATATTATTAAATCTTGGCAAAGTTATATCTGCAACAGATTCCAACAGTAGCATGTGTGAAAGTGAGTCTGTAGGTTAGAGAAAGTGCATAAAAAGGAATGGACAAGATTTCTGAGCCTAAACAGACACATGTATAAGACACTAAATATATCGCTATATATATTTATTATTAAGGTTTTACATTTAAAAAGCATCCATTAGTGGTATAATTTGAAACTTTTGGGACATAAAAATGCTATAAAGTCAGTATCTTTAACCTCAAGGTCACATTCACAATATAACACAATTAATGTTATTTGAGGTAATATGTTAACCTTTATGATTCTATATCAAACGTATGACATTTGATACACGTCTCACTTAACATTCAGTGTGTTTCCATCCTCTAGATTTGATCCGTAAACTAGAAATTATTCATGTTGAAAACAAAAAAACTCTGATCTGAGCGTAGATATCTAAACTTCCAGCAAATAAACATTTGCAGATAATGTATGTAAATGTCATTTTACTCTGCTTGCTAAATGTCATTTTGTGTAGCACATATACAAATATGCATGGGAGTGTGTACTAAACAGTGTGTGTGTGTGTGTGTGTGTGTGTGTGTTTGTGTGTGTGTGTGTGTGTGTGTGCGCACATGCTTGTGTTGGTGCCTTAAAGAAAAATTATTGGGTAGTGTGATGTTGTTATCTCTCACCACACTGAGATGTTTGCATTCCTTAAGTTGTTTCTGGTGATAAATTGTTTAACATACCTTTGTGGTGCTGGGTTTATTCAGCCTTGCTCATCTTCTACTTTGAGTTACCCATTTCCTGCTTTTCCAAGAATTATATTTTACAAAGCGCAGATGGTGGCAGTGAACCTTTTGGTTTTCTGCTGCTTTTTTGTGTAGGTGGAAAGAGTAAAAAAGTGACAATGAAAGTGGTGGTGGTGGAGGTTGAGGTTTTATAGCTATAAATAGTCTTGCCTGGTTGGAAAAATGTGACATGTCTTATGGATGCGTTGCATTCTGGTCTGTGGAGGCTGAGTAAAGGTTGGCTTTCTTCTTGGCATGCTCGCTGAACATTAGTGTAAAAGGGCAGATGATGAAAGACGGTCTTGCTCTTTGATTCTGAGGTACTGACATGAGAACCCGCTACTTAGTGTGGATGAACATTTATTTACACTTGTCCTAGAAAGAAGAGACTGAGGAATGCAATGCACGTCAACACTTACAGTTTTATTTAACAGTGTCAAATGTGCATTAGTTTGTGTGTGTGTGTGCCATCACCTGTGAAGTGGCCTTTTTGGGGATGATCTACCTGCTCTTCCCTGATCTGCAGCCCCCCTGACCTGCAAGGCCAACATGCTGACTGAAGTCCTGCTGGATATTATAGCTGCAAAGACCCAGTGAATAAAAGCTCCGGTAGCGTGACACCGGCCAGTTATTTCAGAGGACATGAGGGGGGTGGGGGTGATAAAATGTCCCCCCCCCCACTCTTTTCTGTCTTGTCTCTCTTTCTCAGAAACACACCTTTCATTCATTCTTCTGCCATATCATTCATGTTAGGTTTTGTCTCCAAGCTCCAAGCATTCTATTATTCCCTAATTAGCAGCATTAATAATCTTCAATTAGGCATATAGCTTTGAGTGCATGTGCAAGTCTGCCTCTTTCATTCAAGTGTGTGTATGTGTGTAATTATGTGTGTGTGCCAACGAGCGTCATCATGACACCCTGTCCTCTGGTTCTCTCATGGCTTTCCACCCAACACCAACTGCCTAATGAGGGAGTGAAAGGCCATGAGCAGAGGGGGCGGGGGCTGGATATCAGTGTGTATACACCCTATGTGTGTATGTGTGTGTGTGTATAATTAAAGAGCAGGACCAGCAGGGGGGACCTGTGTTAGAAAGGGTCACCAGAGCGAGCAGCAGGCCATCACCAACCTTTGGTCATTAACTACAGACACCGCCAATGAAAGCCTCTGGGTGTGTGTGTGCAGGCATGTGGGTGTGTGTGTGTGTGTGTGTGTGTGTCAACAGCCCAATGGTGGAATTAGTTTCCATCGATGCATGTTTTTGTCAGTTTCATTTTCCTTACTGAGTATGATCAAGCCTTTCTGTCACAAGCTCCAAATTGCAAGTCTTGTACTAACACTAGAAAGTATATTTTCAACATATTAAAGTCTAAGGAAACCTAAATACACAGTAGGCTTCTAAATATATACTTTTGGGTCTTAATGTAGGAAATAGTATAGCCTATAAAGTATTAAAAGTGGAGTTTCAATCCAAATTAATCCAAGTCTGTCATTCCCCCTAAATTAAATTGCTTCCATTAGCTACTACCTGCTAACTAGTATCTGTTTAGTCATTTATGCAAACATGCATGAGAACATTAATCTCTCTATACATAATCTAACTAGGTAACATACTGTGCTAGAGTTATGGTGCAGCTAACAGGTAAGATAAGATAAGATAAGATTTTATTGATTCTGCCATGGGGAAATTTCACAGTTCACAACATCAAATACAAAACTAAAGTGCAGGGAAGATAGAAAATAGGCTGAAAATATCCTTCAACTTTGATTTATGCATTTGATGTTTTAAAGCCATATTTCTACAGGCTTTAAAGAAAATGACTAAAAATGACTAGAAGTATTTGGCCATGATTTCTGATGAGTCATCTGAAGGTAAGAAGGGCTGTTTACAACACCAAAAATAAATCCCATGTTGAGCTAAACCAAATTGATCCAAAATAACACACAACTCTACTTGCGTCATGTGCTGCACATCTGTCCTGTCACTCTGTCTGAGAGAGATTCCACCTAATGTTTATAGGGAAGACAGGAGACAGGAAGCAGTAGTTTTGCATTTTTGTGTTTCACATTGTTTGCAGGTGTCTGCTTCGTCACCACATGTATGTCTGCAAGAATGTGTATTTATGTGATGTGTCTACACTCTGGATTCCTGTTGTCTTTTCTGTCTGGTGGTGTGTGGGAATTGCCATAGGTTGATTGGTTAACTTGAGAGGCGTGCAGGGGGGAATTAAGGCAGGTGCTCCAGGGCAGCAGGGGGAAAGCAAGGCGACAATCCCCCCAGCCATAGCACCTTCCCTCTGGGGTTCCAGCTCAGAGCGGTGCTATGGTTTGCTGGGAGGCAGCTTGTGGCTCTTGGGGCCTGGATGCTGGGAGAAGATGCTGCAGACACAGAGGTGCTGCATGGAGAAGGGCTATGTGTGTCTGTTTGTTTGTGTTTGTGTGTTCAGTGGGGGATCCCAAGCAGATTTGTTTACCGGTAATTAATTCACCTGATTGACATAACAGCTGCTGGAGCTATGGGAAGGCAACACCATATGTGTTTATTGGGGTGTGCGTGTGCAATATACACTATGCTACAGTGTGTGCACATATTTGTCTGCATACCTGTTGTGTGTATGTATGCATGCCTGCACAGGGAGCGGCCCCTACCATTGAGGGCATTTCTATGTTGCAGGGTTGAGAGGGAGGTTCCCGGCAGAGCGGCCCAGTAACTCTGCCGTCTTCCATCGATTAGACCCGTCTGTCGGCTGGCAGCCCTGCTTACACACTCACACTGCCTCTACGCTAATCTTTATGGAGTTGACGTCACTGACGGAGTTACTGGAGCACTTGAGGCTCAGGGAAGAAGAGTATTGTTAGAGAAGGACAGGAAGCTGGGAGAAGAGGGCGATGGCAATGACAGGAGTGGCATTTGCTGACAGAGATTACAGAAAGTAGAATCCATGGAAGAAACTGAAAAGACGCTGCATCTGTTGTTCGCAGTTCATTCAGCCACTTCAGACGCACAACACTATGCATGTAGTATGTACATACATACACACACATACATACATAGGTGTGTGTGTGTGTTCATCCCTTTTTAGTCCTGCGCAGACGTCAGCCTTTACAGAAGGATTACGCGTTTTGTCTGATTAAACTCTTTCTTCAACCACGTCGCATCAAGGACAAATTCTTTACATTATTCACTCAAACTCGTCTTCCTTTTCAGCGGTATCCACAGTTTGTGCTTTAATGTATAATTGTGAGGCTGACAGTGAGAGAGGGAGAGAGAAAAGACAGATGTTGATATAAACAGAGACGCGGGGAGCCCTTGTGTGAATAATGTAAGCTCATAGATGAGTTGGACCAGCCATTCTCTGTGTGTGTTTCTCTGCCTATGTGAACTTTGTGTTCAGAGCCTTAGGGTGCCAGTGTGGACTTTTAACATTTTTATGTGTTTGTGAACACTTAAGAGTGCCTCTGTATGTAGGAGAGATGGAGCCGGTGTGTGGGCTGCTAAAGACAGTGCGTTCAGGTCAGGCAGGTCAGGCTGAGCACTTCTGTTCAGAAGGAAACAGAGGCTCGCAAACACACACATATTCACAGAGATACTCAACACAACCACTAACAGGTCGGTATCAGTGTTGTTGTGGCCAGCAGGTAGCGGTGTGTTGGCCTGCTTGTCTGGACCCAGATAACAGCAGATCCATTACCCCCTGGAAGCCGAGGTCTGATCACTGGACAGATAGAGCCGCTCACTCACTGTCTGTGGGCCATCCAGCCAGCCAGCTAACTAGCCTCCACTATGGAGCTAAAGTGGATCACAACCAGGGGCCAAAGGCGAGCAAACCCCCTCTGTTAGAGGAAATTATCTGTTACATGCTCCTTTTTCCATTTCTCTTTACACTTCATGCTGTAAAATTCCCCCATTGTTATATGTAATTAATGTTTATTCCATAAATCATACAGGATTTTAAACCAAGATGCAGAAAGACAAAACAAATGGATTTATTAGATTGATGAAATGAGATGAACCTAATTAAAAGATTATCCCAATTGATTGCGATGAAGACATTCAATAAGGGGCACTTTGAATTAAATATTTTGATTATAGAATAAACAAAAGTTCAGTCTCCTTGATCTTATATACCTTTAGATGTTCCTCCAGATTGCATTCAGACATGAAGAGGTACTCGTCAGTTTAAAGTCCTTGGGGGAAACTAAACTGAAATTTGTGTATTTTGCCGAACACAATGAACCATAGTCCTTGAAACTTTAAATAGACAGACACAGAGGGGAATAAATGCGCTGCTTTACATTTGGAAAATGACTTAATTCTTAATTGATTTGAAGCTCGAACAGAGAGGAGGATGTATGGATGGGTGTTGAAATAAAACTGAATATTTTACATTGTGAACAAGCAGAATCATTAATTAAAGTTGCTTCCTAAATGGAAATAGCCTTTGTGAAAAATTGGTTTGAATTGAATAAAGGTTATTTTGTGAAATGCAGTTCTGATTTTGGTCCAATGGTTTATGGAGGTGGAGGTAGAGCGAGAGAGAGAGAGAGAGAGAGAGAGAGAGAGAGAGAGAGAGAGAGAGAGAGAGAGAGAGAGAGAGAGAGAG
>JAQQZY010000020.1:27255815-27266410 GCA_030068375.1 Ostorhinchus rueppellii
ACATATAGAGACAAACAATCACTCTCACATTCACACCTATGGGCAATTTAGATTAGCCGATTAACCTATCAGTGTATTAATGTAAAATGTAGTCAGACATTAATCAAACTTGTATCTATTTTTGATAGACATATCAATAGAGTGCGCTATTGGCAGGAAATACTATGGGAAGGTGAAAGTTGGGTTGTGATGTGCAGAACTCTGTCTGTGCATGTTTATTTCTCATTAAAGGGGTTTGTGCAATTTTTGCAGTTGTTCTCATGGACTGATCTGTGGTAGAAATGCAGAGAAACGCCTGAAACTATAGAAACAAACGAGAACAAATTGCTCTCAGTTGCAAAACTTTATGGGTATGCTTGCTCCAGTATATTATCAACATAAGATCTGTAATGATGAGGTTCTTAAAACAGAGCAGATTGAGGGTGCAAATGCTGTTCAATTAGCAGGCACAATCCATTTTTTTGTAGATTTGGCCCATAGAGGTCAATGTAGGAGCCATGATTTTTCATGATAGTTCATTCAAACCCTAAACATTTCCAGGGGATCTCAGTACTGATACGCAGTTTTGACTCTTTTTACTCCACATAGATTGTAAACTAGAGTATATTTTTTAAAATGCAACGAAATTTTATGGGAATTTCAGTGCACTTTTTATCAGTGTGATGTCTGCATATATAAATGTCTGTGCCCTTCCATAACACTATAACCTGATTAAATACCCAACCATACAGTAGGATATTAAGGTATTTTGGTTTTACTTTTGTTTACTTTTTGTTTTATGTCATTGTCCATCTTTGTGTACAGTTTAGAGTCTGTTCAACTCCAATAAAGCTGCCAGACTGAGCATCCATCACTCAGGTCATAGTGGTATTTGACATTTGAGAGAAGCTTTACCTTTACCAAAATTGGGCGTGTCTCCACTGCCCCCAACAAACACACCACCAGTATATCAGGAAAGAGAATGCTGCTTTTTTTTTTTTTTTTTTTTTTTACACTATTTTAAACCTATTTGTATGCGTTTAACATTTTATTTTTAATTTAAATTAGGCTGGATGGTTCATAACCACATTTTCTGTTACATGACAAATTCAGAACATATATTTATTACTGCTTTACACAGACTTGGAGACTAGAAGACAGAAAAAGGAAGGGCAGTGGGAAGGTTGTGGAAAATAAAGAGATGCTGTGTGGTGGTTTGAGAATCTCCATGGTATATACGGTGCGTTTTGGTATATAAGCTTCGTCTCTTTCCAACAAAAGTCCATCGCTGCTGCATCATGGCCCTCTGGGGAGGACAAGCAAGGGGGAGATGATGGGGGGAGGGCAGAGGCTGGAAAGAGAGGCAGCGTTAATGACAGGGAGGAGGAGGAGGAACGAAAACAGCAAAAAAAGACATTGGGACAGTAAAACGTCATTAGAAGAGTCCTTCAACAATGTTATTTATTTCTCTCCAGAGTTATGGGAACTAAAAAAATGACTAAAGTGGACCATTGATGGCTTCACTTTTATTTTCTGTTCTTGCTTGATGGGCTAAAGAGAATTTTTTGGGATTTAACAGTATAGATTTCATTTACAGCAAAAGCATAGACAACTAGACCAAATAAAAGGAAAATTAAACGAATTGTTACAAACCGGCGTAAGTAGCGGTGTTCAGCTTTTGTCTGGGGGAAAAGCAAATTAAATAAAATGTGCTCTTTGGAGATTTATATGGTCCATCTGTCAAATAATGCCTGAAAAATCCCTCTTGTTGACCTTATTCTCTGATCTACACTTGGTACATCAGGTACTCGAAAACTTAATGCGCTCCATTAAGTCTCTAAAAACCAGTTAGGGTGGGGCAGTCTCTTTCTACTAAACTGGAATCAGTCCTCTTGCCAAAAAAAGATCCAAAGTCAAGGGCAGTGTGTTTTACTGCAGGTAATTGCAGCTCTTCAGGGACAACACCAAAAAGCACAACAAGAGGATTAGGTTTGATTACACATTTAAGAACAAGCAACAAGATATCAAAGCAAATTTAAGAACCTGTTCAAAGCTGACACATGGCTCGCACATGGTGAATTAGGAAGACATCTGCTCTCAGTAATTTATTTATCAAAGGTGAGACTGATCTCCGGGTTCACTGTGGCCAGTTGTATTAAAAAGATGCAAATAGACGTGGCCTGAAAATCACGCAGAGATGATTGAAGAATGCCGACGGAGGTGTTTCTTATTATGCTGTGGGTGTCAAATGTGAAATCCAGATCCTGCTTGTTTGGTCAATGCTTTCTTCAGTTGGTTGAAATTTTGGGTGGCTGCAGGACAGAAAGATAATTACATGGTTTTAGTGGCTTTTTAGGGCACAAAACAGCAGCATATATTGGCCAAACTGTTAGATTGTAACAAAATGAAAGACAACTGTGTTCATTGTCTTTGACCGGTTGATAAAAGGCGCACACAGACTGTTTATAAAAAGCTTTGTTCAACATTTTAATTTCTTTCTCGACTATATGCGAACTACTGCTGTGATTTGGCGATTCAAAAAGACGGAGTGCGTGTAAAACTTCTCACTTCTTCCTGATCTAAACCCATTGAGGAAATTAACCATCTGTAACTGTTTTCGTTACTGCTGCTTCTTAACAGTACAGCTACAAAACTGATACCCAATAATTCTCCTTCTCTGCAATTCAGACCCTTAAATATAATATTTTCTATCCATTGCCTGTACCAACCGTAGTCTTACTCTAGTGTACACATGTTGATAACAGTCACTTCAGATAAACAGTGCTTTGAATGTAGTCTTTGTCTCCTACTGTGCATGCTTCATCCCTATCAGGAGCATATTTGCTATACAGTATGTTTTATCTGTTTAGAGGCAGGCGTGAGAACTCTAAACACTGGAATCACATTGTAAATACACACACATTTTCTTGTGTGTTGTTGAAACTTCAGCTGTAAGCTGTGAGTGCTGCTCTTAGCTGGGGAGGAGATCACAGATATATAAATCATTTGGTGCCATCCTAACGTGTTTAAACGGCTGTCAGCATTTCACCGCCGTCCTCTGGGAGAAAACACCCCTGATAGCGTGTTTCCATCTCTGAGCTGACGTGTTGCCATGCTATATACCATGAGCTAGCAGGAGACCTACTGCTGCCACTGCCGTTCTCTCTGGAATGTTAGCAAGGAATGACAATGAGTGTGCACTTCGTGTGTGTGTGTATGTGCATGTGTGCATTTGGGAGGGAAGGGGGGTGTTGTGCTGTTCCTCCTGGCTTTGTTTGTTGTGTTCAGTGATGCATTCTCTGCTTTGTGTTCTTGCTCTGTGTGTGTGTGTGTGTGTGTGTGTGTATATATGCCTCTGTGTGCGTGTGTGTGTGTGTGTGTGTGTGTGTATATGCCTCTGTGTGTGTGTGTGTGTGTGTGTGTGTGTGTGTGTGTGTGTGTGTGTGTGTGTGTATATGCCTGTGTGTGTATGTGTGTGTGTGTATGTGTGTCCAGTAGTTTCACAGCAGTTACACACTGCCCTCTAGTGTTAGTAGACGTTAAAGAGAAACAAAAACTCGAATGACTGGTACTCTTCCATCTCTTTCTCTCTCTCTTGCTTTCTCTCTCTCTGTTAGTGGTCCATCAGGGGCAGCGGTGTGGGTCTTCCTTAAGCTGAAATGAGTGGGGGGGAGGTGAGGGGGCTGTGTTGATGGGTTTGTGGTACTGTGCCAAGCTGTTATCTCCTTAGCCGGGTAGAAAATGATTTTATTAATTGCTTCATTTAACGCTCCCCGTGTCCCCCTCCTTCTCCCTCTCTCCCACACAAATACACAAACAACACCACAGAAACACACATACTCACATGCACAGCAGCCAGGCTACTTTTCAAACTCGCCCTGTGTACACCTCTGTGACAGTTGAAATGTTCTCTCTCTCCCTCTCTGCAGGGACCTGTAGAGAGAACAGTACGGCCATAAAGGCCATATGCTGGCCCATTCAGATGTAATAGCGGGTTGGCCCAGGGAGGCCCAGCCAGAGGAGCTATGCTCCATTATGGCACATTATAGAGAAGAACAAGAGAGGAGCAGTGTGTGCACGGATGTGTATGTGGAGCAGTTTTACTCACATTGTGGGGACCCTCATTTGGAGGCAAAAGCTGATCCTCAATGTAAACCACTGTATTATGGTGGTAATGCTTGTTTCTTGGTGAAATTAGATTTAAGTTTAGGTGAGAGTTGTACAAGTGGTCACATGTGATGTGGAATAAGTAAAGAAATTAACTTGATGAAATGAAATCCAGTGCAGTGTCCTCCTAAGCAGCTGAAACTAGGCTGCATGTGTGTTGGTGTGTGGAGGAGAAGCAGACTGCTGCAGCTGGGTCAGTGCACCCAGACCCCGCAGGGGTGTCTTGTTAGACATACACACACATACACACGCAAGGACTGGCTCAGCAACAACAATAACCTCTGAGGTCAGACAGAGCTAGCGCTGCATTAGCCCCAGTGTGAACCTGCTGAGAGACAGAGCGAGCCAGTACAGCTGGTGTTAACCACCCAAAACACACACACACACAGTGGCAGAACAACCACAATGGCACCAAAACAGGCATCATGACTGCGCCAACACATTCCGAGTACACTGTATGTAAAACTAAATAAACATTTCCCCAACACTGAATAGATTATTGACTGGCTGCATGTTGTAAGTGGCTCTATTGAAAACTTCACTGCTCCTCAGATGAGCCTCCCTCGTGACAATGAGATGAATAGAATCAATGCTGCAAGAAAAGTAAACTACTATCTCTGAAAAGGATAGGAAGCACCTGTCATGAAAGCCTGGCTGCTGCTGAGTTCTACAGTTTTGCCTTTTTAGAAAAGGGTTGCAAGTCCGTGAGTTAAGTGTTTCTGCTTATGAGCAGTATTGTTTTCACGTGTATGTACAAGCTCATCTCTCCTGCCAAAATCTGTGCTCTCATACAGCATACCTGGCAGTGCAGCAGTACTGTATCTTTGCCTGTGGGAACACACTTGTTTCAAGCTGTCAGTCAGGCATGTTTATTTTCCCACTGTAGCAGTGCCCACAGGTTCCTGGTGTTCAGCTCTGTCACCGCTCCACCATCCCAGTCATGCCAACAGAGCACTCACACAGGGAGGGTGGTGCAGTGGGCAGGGTGAGAATGTGAGGGAGAGGAGAGGAAGGAAGAGGCTGAAGTCTGAAGTGTGTGCGACACATATACAGAATCAGCTTTAAAACCGAAAATGAAAAGTTAGAGCAGTAGATTGTGGACAGCTATGATAAGTGACTGATTGTTGGAAAGGCAGTCGATGAAGAAATGGAAAATTCAAGGCTTTGGTGTCTTTGAGGCTTAGTATCAAAATAGACACTGTGGCTCCCAGGAGTGAGCACTGATCCAACCTGGGGACTCATAGATAAATGAGCTCAAAGCAACACGTCGCCTGCACAAGTTTTAATTAGGACTGTCTTTCTGTATTTTTTGGAGGCAAAACTTAGGAATGTTGCATTTAGTGACTTTAACATCTAATATATAACATATGTTACGAAATGTGTATATATTAATCACTTTAGAGATTGGATTTTCTGAAAAACTCATTACTCGGCCCCAAACGCCGTCAGTGCTTCAGCTCTGCTCCTCTGTAGCAGCAACAGCGTTCATTGGTAGATACTGTTAGCTTAGGTATTGACTTGTGTCTAATCCTGTAACAGGTATCACATAATTTGGCTTCTAGCAAGTTTTTGAACCAACCACAATCATTTTGTGTATTTGTGAAAATTGTTTTCATGCACTTGAATGAAAACAGCAGGTAACTTGAGAAAAACTTGGAGAGCGCAGACCTCCGCCAAGGCAGTGTTTGTACTTTCATCCACTAGGTGGCTCTGAATGTACAGATCACCACCAAAATCTAATCATCTATAGGATACCCCATTTATGACAATCTGTGAAAATTTCATGAAAATCCATCCATAACTTTTTGAGTGATCTTGCTAACTGACAGACAGACAGACAAACCAATGCCGATGAAAACATAACCTCCTTGGCGGAGGTAATGACTAACAGAAATGCCATCAGCCTTAACTTCCATCATCAGTCATTTCTTTGCATATTTCAGTAGGCTTTGCATGTTGAAGTTTCTATTTAGGTCATATCTGCCCTGTGCAATGCTTGTCTAAAATGCAGAAATGCAATTTTTATGTCCTAAGTTTTTACGTGTGAGTGCACAACAACTGTGACTATAACTTATTAAATATTATCCGTTCTCAGTCAAAGGTCAAGGTCAGCCAAAAAAACCTCAGAAATGTGCATTTTTTTAACATTGGGCAAATTTAAAAAAACCCAACAACAACAAAACTCGTATGTCAGTGAAAAAAACATCTGATTTCTGACTCAAAACTAAAATTATCAGAGGATTTTTTCTTCCTTTGAGCTTTGTCAAATATGAGGTTGAATTATCTTTGGACCATTGTCTTCTGAATGCAAAAATCTGGATGAAATTTGCACCTTTTTTAAAACACGAAAGATAAATATCCATATACATTATAAAACCAAGGTGGCCTCTATGGGCGTGTGCGTGTGTGTGTGTGTGTGTGTGTGTGTGTGTGTGTGTGTGTGTGTGTGTGTGTGTGTGTGTTTGTCAGGGATTACACAGTCTGGAAAGTACTGACTGCTGCAGTTTGGCATATGCATATTTTTTTGTTCAAGGAAGACAGTAGTGAAAACGACATGTTGATATGACCAGTATTTTGGAAGATATTAGTAGTTTTGGAATAAAATAGCCTTACAATCACATTGCTATGCCCAGAACACTTTTGGGGTGACTGCTGGATAAATGCAGGACAGCGTACACGAATACACCGCAGCATAAAAACCACCACATGTAGAACCCGTGGATCCCCACAGGTCACACTAGTTTTCTATGGATGTGCATGTAGAATTTTTTGGACCATTTTCTAATGCATTTGTCTCAAGTTGTGTGGCACAAGTAGCTACCAAAACCTTTAGCTTTCTCTGTGATGTTGAATACACACCTGTTGAAGCACAACCTCCCTTTCTGATCCCACAGCATCTCCCATCAGTATCCACTCAACCACACACACGCAACCCATTACACACCCTACATACACACTCAACATAAGAGAGTTGAAGATCCTACTTTCACCTGTGATAAAGAGGGACATCTCATATTCACAGTCATCACCACGCGGTTGCACGATACAATTCACACACACACACACGCATACATACACACACACATACACCTGTAACATTACCTGATAGCAGAGTGCTTGACGGAGGCTCTGGCAGAATAGTAGATAAGCGTGCTCTGGCAGTGGGTGGTCCTTTTTTCCGTATTGATGTTCAGGTAGTAACAGATCTCTGCTGGAGTGGCGGCTGCGGCTGCTGCTGCTGCTGCTGGAGTCAGATGTAGGAAGAGACGGCGAGGTCAAAGTTGACACACTCATGTGGTACATTCACTTTAATGTACTTAACACAGTATTTGTTCTGATAGTTTAACCTGTAAAAGAGTTCAGCTCCTCTCGAAATACAAGCTGCAGTTCATGTAACACTGATGGAGCAGATGGAAAAGAAAGGTTTTTAGTTATATTCAGTGTTTTGGTTTTTAAATTTCGGCATAGTGACAGGGTTTATGTTTTGCACTTGTACTTAAACAGCAGAAATGACTGTAAAAACTAAGCTCGCCTTGACCTTAGGTGCTGGACACAAATACTTGTAACACTTGTCTTTGAAAATAACATAAATTACCCCCCAGTAAGAGAACATGACTGTATCTGAATGCTTAGTAAAGGCCACCTCCGGATTGATCTGACCTCATATGTGCAATTAACAATTCCTATAGAACAGGAAAATCCATGCAGCCTCTTGCAAATGTCATTGACAGTTGTTGTTGTTGTTGTGTGGATGTAACAGAAGAAATATGATCCTGGCCTGCAATTATCCATATTGCCAATGTGATAGTGGAGCTGTCAGAGAAACTGTGTTAATGAATCAGTTTATCATGGCAACAGTTACCTCCTTACAAACTTAACAGGCACAGTACAGCAATGTAATCCCACTGGAGTTTATTTTTCTGGCCATCTGATGCATTATGGTGCCAGGAAGTCCACTATTTACTGGCACTCTTTTGCTGTTGAACACCCCCAAGTATTCATGTATCTTTGCTGTCTCTTTAAAGTTTTATTTTATCTGTCTACTATATTACACTACACAGGTATTGTACCATAACCAGGTTGTCGGAGTTGGCGCTGTGTAAAAAAAAGTATGTTAGTACATCTAAAATAAGAAATGTGTAATGCTGAGTTTTCCTAGGAGTATTTTCTGCTAACTTTCCAAGTTAACGGGGAAATTATTTGGGGAATATGATGAGGTAGTTTGAGTCTGAATAGAATTAAGGAGGTCATGTGAGTCCTGTATTTTGTCTGCAGGATTTCACAAAAACTACTGCACTGATTTTACATGAAAATGAATGGAAGAGTATGGCATGGGATGAGGATGAACACATTAGATTTTACAGCAGGGGCAAGGTCTGGAACATCACAGACCCTCAGACAATTGTCGAAGGTAGATCTGTAAAAAAAATAAATAAAAAAAAAAAAAATCTAATACCTTTGTATCAATCAGTTAAACCAAAGAAGATCCAAGAGAGAAGATTCTACATTCATTTCAACACCCATGACAACAGAACATCGAACTTATCAGCATTCTTAATATTGGCACTTTATTAGTTGTGCTTTTTATGGAAATATCTATTTATGGTCATTTTTAAAAG
This sequence comes from Ostorhinchus rueppellii, assembly GCA_030068375.1. NCBI lineage: Eukaryota > Metazoa > Chordata > Actinopteri > Kurtiformes > Apogonidae > Ostorhinchus > Ostorhinchus rueppellii. Next base: position 27,264,581 of record JAQQZY010000020.1, read on the forward strand.
GGGTGGGGGTGTTTATTCTAATTCACTTTTAGTATTTGAGTTCTTTTATCTGGATTTATAGATTGTTACTGACACCCGGGACCTGAGTAACTTGTTTTGTTTCGGTGTACTGTACTGAAATGACTATAAACTCTGAATCTGAAACCAAATAGCTTAATCTTTGATCATGTTTATTTCATTTTCCTAATGTTTACTGATGCAGCAGAGCAGATTTCTTAGCTTTGGCAGCCAAGATTTATGAATAAGACTATTTCTCAACTTTGGTTTTGATGGTATAAAGAATAAAAGTGCCATAGAAGTGTATTTATGGTCAGTGATACGACACGGCAGACTATCACCTTTTAGATCGTATGAGGTGGTGTCATAATTTGCGAGTCTATGGGTAAGATTTTAAGATCATAACATGGGTTTTGTGATTATTTTGGCTGATTTGAGCTAATATTTATTGAAGAGTCCTGCACTGTTTCTGATACCCAGTCCGCATTTGTTTACGAGACACTTTTAGTCAGATAACAGCATGACAAGTACATTTCATAGCATTCAATTTACATAAAAAATGGACTATTATATTGGATACAGTGGACCCTGTCTCAGCTGCCAAATATTGTCTATAAATCTCTCCAAAACAAATGTCTCTATTTTAAAAAGCCAACTCAACATATCATCATAAGATAACCAAACCAAAGCAGGATTTTTTAAATTTGGCCTTTGTGAACAGATAATTCCTGAAACCACTTAACAAAAAGTGACAGAATAGGAGATGATATTCATCCTCAACAACATCAGGATCGCAAAGAACAGCTAAGCGTTGCTCTGCAGTAATTTGTGAATCTGCCAGTTCACAAAGAAAAAGCACAGCCTCTGGTTTCCCTTTGAGGACCTGAAGGCTGTGACGTGTTTACACCTGGAGTTTTGGAAATCTTCCCCCTTTCAGTTATATCATCTTTGGTTGAGATGAACAGTCACAGAATCTGTCAAAAAGAGGAAAACAGATCACAATTTGTGATTTGTTAAGGGTTTAATAGTATTGCGATAGAAAAGGCATAGTGGACTGTTGGCCTTTGTGTATTTCAGCTCACGATGAAAGTCATGGATCTTTATAGTATTCGTGCAAATATGCAATTAGGTACATGTTCAGACTTTGACAAATAAAACCAATGTCCAAGGCTGGAAGAAACTCCAGTTTAAATAAATGAAACAACCTTTTGAATGTTTTATCACACTGTTTTTCCAATTATTTTCTTGAGTGGTGAGAACAATTTTAATGCGTGTTTGTTGAATATAATGAATTGCTTTCACAATTTATTGACATCTTTCTGCTTTTTCTGTCTTACCAGGGTCCTCCTGGATCCCAGCCTTCCCCTCACACACAGCCTCCCCCACACAACCCCAGTAATCCCATGATGGGACCTCACGGACAGGTAAGAGGGAAACATTAACACACACAGCCATTCTCTTCCCTTATCTGCCTTTTTCACTCAGTCACTCCCTCATTCGCTCACACAACGCCACTGAGCAAACAGCACACACAGGTCCCTTGTTGTGCGAACAGATAGGACAGGCAGCATCCACGATGGTGGGTTGGATTAATAATTTAGCTGTGTTGGCCCAGCTGTAAGGAGTTGAGGTGCATCTGGAGGGCCTTCTCTCTCCCTCAGCCCAGCACTCACCATCCCATAGTCCATCAATAGACCATTAATATTGCAGCACAGCCTGACACAGCGCAGCTCCTTGTGCACAAATCTACCACAATATGGAGGAGAGGAGAGGAGAGGAGAGGAGAGGAGAGGAGAGGAGAGGAGAGGAGAGGAGAGGAGAGGAGAGGAGAGG
>JAQQZY010000020.1:27266510-27309518 GCA_030068375.1 Ostorhinchus rueppellii
GAGGAGAGGAGAGGAGAGGGGAGGGGAGGGGAGGAGAGGAGAGGAGAGGGGAGGGGAGGAGAGGAGGAGCAGGAGCAGGAGGTAACCAAGAAAACAGTAGTAAGTCAGTTGTCGCCTCCAGCTGGAGTTATATAACTCATCCTCCACTTGCCCCAACAGTACAATAGACACCCATAAATAGACATACAATATATAGAGTATATAATTACCGTCAAAAGGCAGTTTTGTTGTATTTCTACTATCTGTTGTTATCTCTGCATGAAAATGATGAGAATGATTCTGCCGTTCATGCTCCAAAACCCACCACTCTCACCAGATCCACATTCAAATCAGTATGTTTCCCCTTGATACGTAAATAGAAGGATTGAGTTTGGAATTAATTCTTATCATCTGACACTGAAATATGGCTTACTAGATGTGGGTATTTGTAGTTCCAGCGTACTCTCATCGGTAATTCTGCAAACCATCTGTCTGGGGTGCTTTACATTATTTACTAGTTGAGCGTGTGTGTGTGTGTGTGTGTGTGTGTGTCTTGGCCAGTCTGTTTTTGTCCCCCCTTTGCAGAAACATCTGGGTGGATAGCGCCTTCACTTTCTGTTATGAATCACACTATCCAGTCTGGTGTCTGCTGGAGCGGATACAGTCAAAAAATACCAAGCACGTGTCCAGACGCACAGACTTTATTTGTAGTCAATGTAAAACATCGCTTCCGTCTGTTCTTTCCCTTCCCCTCGTCGAACTGTGACATGCTTCTCCTCTTTTTCATAACCACTTTTGTCTTCTTTGATTTGTTCAAGTTTCTTTTCTGTATGTTTTCTGTCTTTCCTCCTCTCTTATCTGTCCTCCTTTACCTTCATCCTAATGAAGTTTACCACCTGAGGTCTTACTTTCCAAAAGTTAGTGACAGGCCCCCCCTTCCTGAGAAATTTAACAAAACTACTGAAGTACTTTATTATGAAAACACAATAGCTCCCCCTGCTGACATACAAGTTAAGCTTTCATAAGTTTGAAAGTCATATATTCATATACAGCATAAAGATCCAACCAATCCAATCCAACTTTATTTATAAAGCACTTTAAAACAACCACAGTAGACCAAAGTACTGTACCGAACACTAGAAACACAATACAGTTTAATAAAAGCATTTTAAAAAAATGAAAATAAAATGAATAAAAAGAGTTAAAATATAAAACAGAACAAAATATTAACATTGCATGAGTTGAAAGGCCAAGGAGAACAGGTGGGTTTTAAGAAGAGATTTGAAAACAGGCAAAGAGGAGGCCTGTCTGATCTGCAGAGGCAGTAAAGATACTGTTTTTATGTATATTTATATTTACTCAGAGTATCTTCAAGGTGAAAAACACAGCTGAAACAGTTTTTGATAGTTTTCAGAGTCTCTACATTTACACCTCACAGTAAATAAAGACGGTGTCTGTTCTAATACACCACGGAGTTGCCTGAGATTTACGTATGCTTTGTTTTTTTAATACCTGAATTAAATATTAAAGTGGTGCTCCCAATTTCTGACAAGGCGTGCATCTTGAGAGTGATGTGACGTGACTGTATTTTATGTCAATTGCTTTGTCTTTTAATGACTCTTGTGACGTTAATCTGACAAGCTTCACTTACATGTCAGTGTAATTGAGTATTTGACACCACCACAGCAGAGGTTAACAAATGTTGTCATTTTACCAGCTGCTCGTAGTTGCGGTGTTTGACTTTTGCAAAGCCTGTTCCTTAAGAAACATCAGCAATCAGTAAGTTATTATCCCTCTGAAATAAAGTCATCTTTGTCCTTCCTCTGTCCTTCGTGCAGCCATTTATGTCGCCACGGTACCCAGGTGGCCCAAGGCCCTCTCTCCGTATGCCAAACCAGCCTCCTGGGAGCATCCCTGGGTCACAGCCCCTTCTGCCAAACAGCCTGGACCCCACCAGACCACAAGGTACTGACAAAAGAGAGACGGAATGGTATTATTTGACAGGAAGACACATATTCTTCCACATATTATCCTCTAAAATGATAGTGTTTTCTCTTCTTTCATAAAATTATTATTGATCCACAGTGTGCTACCTTGCTAACAGGGTACTCTCTTTGTGTGTCTCTCTACAGGACATCCAAACATGGGCGGTCCAATGAGAATGAATCCCCCGCGAGGCATGGGAGGCATGGGCCCACAGGTAGGCATCGAGAACACACGGCACCACTGAAACTCCCAGAACACAAAAGGACAGTGTTAATAAAGCAAGACAGGACGTTGGATGGTGTCCTTCAGCTCTACTGACCCACTGCACTCCCACTCTGCAGCTGCCACACAGCCAGATTTGGTGCTTGTAATGTCAGTTTATGAACAAACCCAATGTTTGGTTGCCCTTCATTACAGCCCACCATAAAAAGAGCTATAATTTCAAACCGGCAGCCTATAAAACCACATGCAGATAATCCTTCCTCTCTGCTGAAGAGAAATTTGGTTCTGCCAGTCTCGTAACTTTGCCTTTAAATGTCAGAAGCGCTTTGATGATTAGCTTGGCTCTGACCAGTGCACCCACGGCCAATGCCAGTTCTACAAGTTAAATCATACTCGCCGACTCCCACGTTGTGAGGAGAACAGAGGCAGAATACTCAGACTGACACCAACACAATTTCACCAAGAATGATGCCAAATACAGACTTTTTACTGGTTTTATTTTCTCAATTTGATCTATGTCAGTGCGATTCAGTGTAATGTATAAGACTGTTTAGCAATTGTGACTTTGTGGACTATTACCCAAACCAGACAGCTGTTTCATTCTGCATCCAACCACCTCCTGCTTCAATAATTGTAACCAAAATTGATGCCACCTGCAGACTGTTTCCTGGTTTCCTTTTTCCAAATCTAATTTATATCTCAATTTATTCATGATTCACTGTAATATCAGGTCTGCAGGGCATTGGGGGGAAAATGACATTGCAGTTTTTTTTTCTGTTATGTGCATTACAACATGAAAAAACACAGGAATTCTCCACAGATAACCTTAAAATGCACCTATTTGGAAAGAATTAATCATTCAAGAAAAATTGGGGGGGCTTTGGTAGAGAGTTCGCCTGTAATGAAATGCATCATTTGATGAAAACGTTGTGGGCGATGTAAGAATTGCTATTTGAGTGTACATGCTTAGTTATCAAAGAGGCGTACAAAAAACTGAAAGATCTACAAAAGGTAGCAATGCAAATATAGCAACTCTCCTTTTACATTTTACAAAGTACGTCTCTCTACTTAATGTTTACACTTCCAAAGTACAACCATACAATAGGGATTGTTTATTTTTTCATTTCTGCCATTAGGTCACCCTAAATAGTCCTAAATGTTACACACCGGACTTTTTAATTGCAACATTTGCGATTATGTAATTGCACAGGATGATATTACAATTGTTATTTGACCCCAGTGCTAGTGTTGGTTCCAATAAAAGGGGAACACATGGACTTGTGTTCGCAAGTGACTAAGTTGAATCTGTGGGTAGACCATGAAGGCAGTGTTGACAAAGTACCTGCTCTTGGTCAGCACTATTCTCTCTGTAGCTGAAATAATTCCATACAATTTCTGTTGTTCTTTTTGAAGCCAAATCTTCTTTTCTCCTGCTCCTCGTTGATTTTCAGGTTCCAGTTGAGTGAACTTATTTACTTGACTGTTACCACAATGTGATTGTTGTGTAAAACAATGTGTAACAATGTATAATCCAGCCTTAGCGATGCTTCAACCGGTGACTTTTTCCCGTATTACTCTGCCCAGACTGCGGTTTCATTCTGCACCTCCCATTTCAGCATCACCTCACACAGACACACACACACATATACACCGTCTCCCTGTGCCCCTCGGCCTCTCTCTGTGCCACCCTGGCTCGGTGACTTTGGCATCGAGCGTACCAGCAGCTGGTGTGGCATCTGCTCGACAAGTGTAATCGTCTGCTGAACAAAACTCTTCCTCTGAGTGGAGCAGCTCTCTGGCCTGCCCCCCTACTCTCTCCCTCTGTCTCAGTCACACACACACAGAAACACACACATCCATGCATAAGGACAGGCATGTAGTGCCAGCCAAACTCGCCTGCTGGGCAGCCATGAAAACATACACACAAACACACAGAGGGGAGCATAGACACATAGCTACACATATACAAGGACACACAGACAGTACGACACAAACACACACAGCTGTCCCCTCTCACACACGGCCCACACACAGCCCATACATGCCCATAATTAAACACTACTTAGTGGGAGACATGATCATGGTTGACCTTCATTAAGATTCAAACCTTTCTGTTCGACTTAGGCGGAGCAGGTGTGAGACGCTATGCTAACTGTGTGTTCCTGTGTTTGTGTAGAACTACGGCGGAGGGATGAGGCCTCCTCCGAACTCCATGGGTCCAGGAATGCCAGGCATGAACATGTAGGTAGACTGAAAACACTGAACTACGGGTTAAATGTCAAACTCTAAACCCAGAACTTTATTTATCAGTTTTTATCTCTGCTACTATTGAAACATTTTTCTCGCCAGCTGACTTACTGATATCTGGGAAAGAGGTGAAGTCCTCCCTTGTGTTGTGAAAAATGTAAATACACCCAGGTCCATAAAGTGAACAAGAATGTTCAGCAAAAAAAGGATAATTACAAGAAAATAAATCACAAACATCAATAAATTGTAAAAACCTACCCTCTAACCAACTTCAGGAAAGCTAAAATTGTCACATAAGAGAGTGTGTTTTATGCACAAAGAATGTACAATAGTATTATATATTGTATTTACAGTCACAGAAAAAATGATTAGACCTTCAAAAGTCATCAAAAACAATGGTTATGCAATCAAGAACTAACTCCTGTGTGTATCATGTGACTGTAACAGACAGAAAAGAAAACGTGGAATACCTAAAAGCACCATTTTTGTCAGTACAATGTCATAGATTTTGATGTAAGAACTGAAGTGAATTTTTTTATTATCAACAAAATATGGAAAATAGATATCAGCTCTGAAATTAAACTACTATGAGCTATTTTTTTTTGCTGTTTTCATTATATTTGTCCAAACAAATGTACCTTTACTTGTACCAGGCCTTAAAATGAACAAGAATTTGAAGAAAACAAGGGTGGTCTAATATTTTTTTCCGTGACTAACTGTTCGGTTGCATCACAACATTACCTTTACTTTGTTGTTATAGCAGTGCATATCCATTGGTCATAAATAATAATAAGCAGGTTATTGTTGTTAATGAAAACTAAAACTAGCAGTGGGAAATGATTTTTTTTATATATATATAAATGAAAAAGACAGAAATGCATATTACAAAACAATAGAGATGAAAAAGAGGTGAACTCAGCTTTGTTTTGTTTTCCCCCCACTGTTAAGCCCAGTAGGACACTTTGAATAAATAATGGTTTTGGAAACCGTGTTTGATGTCATGCATGGTGTCATTCTACTTTATTATTATTATTATTATTATTATTATTATTATTATTATTATTGAGGTTTTTTGTTTTGTTATTGTCATAATCACAACACCTAATTAAAACTCAACTAAAATTCTTTAAGCATTTGTAAAATGTAATAAATCTAAACTCAAATCAAAAGCCGAACTGAAAGACAGAATAAAACTACATATAGTAATAATGTACAAATTGTAAAACATTGAATCTCCATGTAACCTGTCTTTTAAAATGACACACCTTTATGTGGGAGGTGTTTGGTGTAAATTCCTCTCCCATTGTGTCCAGGGGTCCTGGTGGAAGAGGTCCTTGGCCAAACCCCAACAACAATTCAGTGAGTTCCATTCTTATGATACATCTTTATATCCCATATCACCCATAATGTTTACAATAACCCATGTTGGATGTGTTCTGTCCACAGATAGCATACTCGTCTTCATCTCCAGGGAACTACGTGGTAAGTGTCCCATCATGGACTTACATAAGACCGAGGGTGATAAAGTGCTCGTCACACAGCAATATCTAACAGACTCGCTGCCTCAGCGCTCACTTCTCCTCTTCTTTCTTTACCCCTCAGGGCCCTCCAGGGGGAGGCGGCCCACCAGGAACTCCCATCATGCCTAGCCCCGGAGGTGAGTTATACGCATCACTTTCCCTTCAGATTTCTTCTTTTATCCACTGTTCACTGAATGTGGGCTCTGTCTTAGAAACATCAAAACTTCTCTGTCAGATGCACATCTCTATTTGAGAGACAGGCAGTGATAGAAACTGAGGCAGGAGTATTAGGAATATTTTTGTACCTGTGAAATATTGAAAATAGTAAAACTGTGAGCCTCGTGTGGAATTTTAAGACACAAATTACAAGTGTTGAAGTTTAAATCTGTGTGGATGTTAATTGTCAGTTTTACTGCCTGTTAAGTTTATGCCAATAAATAATAATATTGTAATTATGCATGTTATGAAGAAGAAGAGATATGGATTCAAGATAGAATTTTGGAACATACTATATAAGACTCATGATCTGTCTGTTTGCTTTTTGTTAATTAAAACTGGATATGGCATAAATAAAATTATATAAATATAAACACACAAAAAGCTTATAATTTAAATATTTAACCAAAGTATAAAAGGTAAAAAAAAAAAAAAAAAAAGAGAGAGAGAGAGAGAACTTAAAATATAAATTACTGCAGCATTAATTTGGCTTTGAACTCATAGCAGAAGAATAGGATGTAATGACATGACGTCATTAAAAGAGCACCGACCTAAAACAAGTGGAAAAAATTCCACAGCACATTATTTTTCTTACTTTCATGTCACTGTTTGTATGTGTGTGAATGGAGATGTCAGGGTTATGTCAAATAATCACATTATAGCAATTATATGATAATTATGACAGGCCTAAATTACAATAAAGATTTTAAGGCAACGTGATTTTTAAAAAATGTCATTGGAAAGATCAGACAGTATTCTAGTGTTAGCTGTATTTTCTAAAAGCTGAAAAGGTTGTATAAAAGCAAAGCAGTCAGTCTGCAATCAACTGAGTGACCCGTCTCAGCTTTGACCCATAAATCTAATATCTCTATGGAGGATTAGCCGAGAACAAAACACCGCGGGCTGATATCCTGTAGATGTTCTGTTTCTCTTGGCCTGTGGAGAGCCTCTTTTTGTGTCCACTATTTATTATTTATATACGTTCCTCTATTGTGATACGTTGCCGGGGCAACCTTTTGCACAAAAAGCTCCTGCACGTACGTACACTGGGAAGGAAAACATATTTCCACTGCACTCGCCAAGACTGCGCAAACACTCACAAAGTCATGCGCACAAAAACGCACACAACCACCCACAAAAATGAACACCTCCCACTCAGTGCTGCCCCCCTCCTCTAGTCACGAAAACACAAGCAAGACAGAGGGACATTAACAGGCGTGAATCTCTTCACCGCTTAAATACTGCGTTAGCCTCATTCCATGTACTATTTGCTTCTTTTTTTCCCTCATCTTTTCTTAGTTTTCTGCTCACAACTTTATGCCTTCACTGTCAGATCGAGGTCACCTTGTCCTGAATCTTTTAAGGACAGACACATGATGAGCAACACCATGTTCTATTTCCTACCAAGTCACCACCTTATATAATATTATGGTCTAATCTTCTGAATATAAGGGGCTTCTTTCATCACACAGGAAGTAGTTGATTAACAGACTTATCCACTCACACAAGTACCACACAGGTGGTCTTTGTTCAGCATAAAGACAAACATGTCCATATCAAATAAGTGGAACAGATGAACCAAATCTGTTTCAGAAACATTGGCGAGTAATGTGAGTCCAGTGTTTTATTTGCTCGATTTTAATCACTCATGCTTCATTAAAAGAACATTAACTTAAACTGTCCTGTCTTTATAGATTCAACAAACTCAAGTGAAAACATCTACACAATGATGAACCCCATCGGTCCTGGTGGAAACAGACCCAATGTAAGTCATGTGATGTGTCATGTTAGTCAGTTTGTTTGGTTTTAATCTGTATTACATATAGAACCTTAATATCCTACAATTTAAAAAGGTATGAATCAACAGCCGTTGTTAACTTCTCTGTGATGTTTCTTTAGTTCCCTATGGGCCCTGGTCCTGACGGGCCTATGGGTGGAATGGGTGCTATGGAGCAACATCATATGAATGGATCACTAGGTGAGTTGTGGCAGATTTTTAACTAAGCCTTTCATTGTGTAGTAGCTGGATCTGGGTGTTATTGTGAACGCAGACAGTGAAAAGGACTTTTAGAAGTAAGAGTCTGCCCCCTTCTGGCAGGTAGAGGAAGTGATCTGTGTTGTAGCAGTATTGATCACAGCTAAAACAGATTAGTGGGGCAGTGAGTAGGCCAATTGATTCTGTAGATTGTCGAGACGTGATCAGTGAAGCTGTTGAAGTTGTTGCTCATCTGTATCTGAAACAAACAGCTTAATTAAAGGTCATTACTTTTGAGATGGAAGACTGCTTGTATTTGCTGGCTATCCTGAACTGAGTTATTAGTAGAAATAGTTCATTTTTACCTGATAATGATTGTGGTTTCCCTTCTTTTAACCTCTTGTCACAGGCTCTGGTGACATGGATGGGTTGCCAAAGGTGAGATTTGTCAATCAATCAAGTTTTATGTTTGTTTGCATTTTCTATATTTCTATATGTTTCATTGCTTTGCATCCTCTGTGTTACAGAACTCTCCCAACAACATGGCAGGCATGAACAATCCCCCTGGCACTCCTCGGGATGATGGCGAGATGGCAGGCAACTTTTTAAACCCATTCCAAAGTGAAAGTGTAAGTACCAAAACTTAAAAAAAAAAAAAAAAAAATCATGTCTTTAACCCATAAAGACCCAAAAATCCACCTTCGAACACAAGTGTCTACTGATATAAAATGTTTAATACCTGTTGATCCACGAATCCTGTCAATACGTGTAAATACTTGGTGTAAAATGCAGTGTGTCATCTTTTCCTGGTCATCAGATATGACCCATTTGGATGTTAAGAGGATCCGTAGTTACCATGGAAACACAGTTATCTTCTACAGCACAGGTGTCAAACATGCGGCCCGCCAAAGGGTCTAGTCCGGCCTGTGGGATGAATTAGTGAAGTGCAAAAGTGACACTGAAGATATTAACAAAGATGTTAAAAGTCATTTCTGGTCAATTTAATCAAAAGTGGGTCAGACCAGTAAAATACATAATAATCATAATAACCTATAAATAATGAAAAATGCACATTTTTTTTCTTAGTATTAGTGTAAAAAAAAAACAAAACACAAAAATGGTTTCATTTACAGACTAGCCTTTTACAAAAAATGTGAATAACCTAAAAAAAGAACAAGAGAAGCACTCAGAGAGCACAGACCCCCACCAAGGCAGTGTTTATACTTTCATCCACTAGATGGTGCTGAGTGTACAGGTGACCTCATGCCCTATCTTCCAACGATAAAGAAACCTTTAAAAAATTCCTGGATCCAGACAGTGATCCGGATCACCATCAAAATCTTATCATGTCTAGGATACCCCATTTCTGACCCTCTCTGAAAATGTCATGAAAATATGTCCATAACTTTTTGAGTTATCTTGCTGACAGACAGACAAACAAACAAACAGACAGACAGACACAGACAGACAGACAGACAGACAAACCAATGCCGATGAAAACAACCTCCTTGGCGGAGGTAATAACCTGAACTGTCTTAACACAAGTATGTAGAATTTTACCAGTGTTCTGTATGTTACTAAATGTTGTTTGTAGTTGTAGATCCACTGTGATCTGTACGTTGTGATGCACATGTTTAAACGATAAACTAAGGTGTAATATTGTTAAAATTGCTCAAATTTTTCTTTAGAATTTTCAACTTGTTCATATTTGTTCATGCTATATTCAAGTACGGTTAGTAGATGTAAACATTTTCATTGTGGAATTTTACTTTTCTCACTCAAAAACATTGTGAAAACTTTGGAGTTGATATTATTTATCAGCTCTTATCCCATTATTTATATTATGTTTACTGGTTCAGCCCACTTTATTATCATATTAGGCCATATGTGGCCCCTGAATGAAAAAGATTTTGACATCCCTGTTCTACATCATTGATTCACTAGTAAAACCTATGGTGTTTGATAAATGACAGTGGATGACGCTTAGTTTATGTTCAGTTATTGATATATTTGCTGATAGTCACTTTTTTAAGTTTTTTTCTCTTTCTGATATAATAACCCTTAGTTTTAATCTGAGCTTTTGTGAACATCAGTATGATCAGTGAATAAATATGGGAAAATACCAGATTTTCATTGAAAAAAAAAAAGCAAAATACAGAGGATAATGTTAAAACCAATGGTGAAAAATCATTTAAGAACGGTTAAATAGAGAGAAAAATGAATTTGAGAACTGTCATTAAAGTAGCACTGGGTCTTTATGGGTTAAACTAGGAACAAGACTGTTAATAATCAGATCATAGCAGGGTTTAAGAAATACCGATTGATTTATTCTGTAAAAAAAAATGATGCAATGTCCTTATTTATTGTGAGAGTCAGTTATGCACAAGCTATTTAAAATGTCAAAACCCCTGCACATTAGAGAATCATATGTTCAACATATGTACAGTGATTTTATTTTTTCCAGAATTGTTAAACTCAGCCCACAATGTTGTATCAAGCTCAATATGTTGTTACTGTATATTGTGTTCCCAGCTTTACCTAACACAGAAAACACTTAGCATGCACAAACACAAGCATGCAGGTCTACAAAATGTGCTTTTTCTTAATGCATGGAAAGAATGCCATTAATATGAGACTCACATTTTTTGCTGCAGTATCTTCACTTTGATCTGAAATTCCTTAACATTTTCTTCTTGGGCTGAACTATGCTCTGCTTGCTGCTCATTTACTGACATAGAAAAGAAAATTTGGGAGTTAATTACGTAAAGAGGGTTGATTATAATGTGTGTAATGTATGCTGCAAAAGGCTGGTGTTCTGGATATGGCATTTAGTTTAGCTAGTTGTATTGCTTTAATCCTGTACTGGGTAGTATAAAAGGTTTAATATAGTTTTGGCTTATCTTTTCTCCCCTCCCTCTCTTTTTTCTCTCTTTACAGTATTCACCCAACATGACGATGAGTGTGTGAATTTTTTATTTTATCTTTTTATTTTATTTTATTTTATTTTATTTCTATCATCTCCCCCTCTTCTAATATTCCTTTCCCATCCACCGTGGTGCGTCTTGCATTACCCTCCCTCCCTATTTCCTCCTCATGGATGGTGTGCTGTGCCACACAGCCCCTGGGGATGCCCCTGGAAGGCAGGACTCCCCTCAAGGCCCCCCATCCCAATGCCTGTAAAATGGGCGTAAGAACATGAAACGGCCTCCAAGCAACAGGAAAGGTCTCCTCTCCTGCTCTTCGCCGCACCTGCTGGGCTTTTATCGCGGAGCCTAGGACAGTGAAAGCCCGAACCTGCTCCAAGCCTTGTTGCTCCCAAACCCAAAACCTGCCCACATGGGTGGCATTCGAGCCCAATAAAGATGCCCCCGTGCATCCAGCTCCACTCTACCACTCCATCATACCACGCTGATCATAACTTATGAGGGAACGCAGTAGTTGACTGATAGGGGTCAAAAACCCTCATTCAATAATTCTGCTGCTATGGCAGAAAAAATTGAACTGATAATGTTATTTTAGGGCAAAAAGTGGTTTTCATTAAATGTTTGTATTTTTGTTGTTGATATTATTATTGTTCTAATTTTCATAATTGATATTATTCTACTAATGTAGTTATGATTTTCTGTAAAGGGCACATTTTATTTCAGCAGCAGCATCAACAATGACAGAATAAGCACACGATTGAAAAATGCACAATGATTTCCTGTTTACATGATTTTAGGTATTTGATGTTTGTTTTGTTTTTGTCAGTCAGTCTCACTTCACATACCTCTCCTTAAAGCTTCCTAGAAACTTGTAGCTTGCATCTGCCATTTAAGTGTTTGTAGCACCATTTTTCATGAACATTTAAAGGTTAAGAGTGATTTGGATAACTGACTGCCTTTACCTTTAATGAAGTAGTCTGCGCTGAGATGTTGGCGTTTCGGCTCAAACTATCCGTACAGGAACAGAGTCTTTGTCAGAGCGTTGCTTTTTTCTGGTACAGTGTCATGTGATGCACCTCAACGATCAGATGTGTAACTATTTTGTCTTAATAAGCACCCCCTTCTCACAATTACTGTTTGTTTTAGTGCTTGGGAATGGCTCTGATAAAATCCTGAGATGATTAGCAGGATAGCTGGCTTTGAGCCTCCATATTCATTCAGTAACCGAAAGATAAAGAGAGAGTTTTGGAGATCCTCTTGTATCTTCTTTGGATTTGGTCTTGTCTGTAAATACAACATATTTAGCTTGTATTGTGGTTGTTTTATTATTTTTCTTATTGGCAAGTTGTCTGTGAATCCTAAAATGTGGTTCCTTCCCCTTCATCACTTTGTTCTATTTCATCCTCATCGTGGACTCCCAACTGGCACCGTTTTTACTCCAGAGGCTCATCCCGGTTTCTCACCGATCGGACCGGGACACTAAGTGGGACTTCTGACACACTCACGGATCCGCGTCTCTTTATTTAACTTTGGGGTTGAACTTGCAGATCCTGTTCTGATCCACCCTCTTAAAGCCAGACCAGACAGAATAAATGACTGTCTCGCTGAAGCTCCCATCGACCAGTTGCCTCATCGAGTCCCATATGTACCGTATGAGATAATGGATCCAAGGTGCTGATGATGGGAGTAGAGTGATGGACCTTGGGGTTAGCAGACCATGCAGCCACATCAGTCTAAAGAAGAGGAACAATAAAACGATACTTTTGTAATGGATATATATTTCCATCTTGTGGATTGTTTTCAGCAGATTGTTTTTATTTTAAATGTATTCATCAGAAAAAAAATTAAAGCCCGTAGAATCTGCACACAAAGAAAAGTATAATTTTGTATTACGCTATTTAATTTGTTTCTTTTGGTATGTTATGTATCTTTGGCCTGATCAACTCTGTCACTGTTTCTAAGGGATTAATAACTGTATCTTTCATGGCCTCACACTGCAGCACTTACTTTGCGGCTGTGCTCAAACCCACAATAACGAAACAACCATTGTAGCCTCTATGGGTAACGGTAATATACTTATCAATTTTCTGATATAAATGTGAACAGATTGTACCCACAATTTTAACAGGGACATCTCCAGGATTTAGCTGTCAAGAGCCTGGGAAACAATCTCTCCCCGGTCACTGATAGCCTTCGATGTAGTGACACGCACCTCTCCTATTTTCTCCAATCCTACTCCTCACCCCCCAATCCTCTGCCCTTCTATTTTAATTTTCTTTTCTTTCTTTCTTTTTTTTTTTTTTTGTAAATACTGTATAATGCATTTTGATATCATTGACATGTTTTGATATGTCAGTCACTACCAATGAATACAGCTGAAAGTAAATTATAAATAAACTGTCCATGTTTTTTCATAGAGAAAGGATGCGCTGACTATTTGGCTCATGTGGCTAAATTTCCATAAAAATGTATAGAATACAGTCACACAATAAATGCCGACTGTATGATAGAGACTTGTATGGCGAGGATGATAGGACAGAGAGAGGACAGGACAGAGAGAAGCAAACAAAGTTACTGACATGATTTCTCTTGCAGCTGTGGCGTCCTCACTCTGCCCTTGTCTCCTTATGTTTCAGTGAAATGTTACCATTGGCTTGGAATGATTTTTTTTTTTTTTTTGTAAAACAAAGGGCATCTTCTCTCAAAAAAACATGTGACCTCATACTGCAGTTTTTAATATGAAGGATTTTTATCAATTTAAGAAAACTTTTAAAGAGGAAAAATACTTAAGAGAACCTCATTTTAAATTAAGAAGAGATCAAAAAGTAATACTTATGGGGAAAAACTGTGTCCTTTGCTATTCGCTCCTGTAATAGCGTTGTATAGATTGAAGCTCTCTCACTGATCCTCTCTCAGTCCTCTGTGTATATCGATCGTTGGCCATCTCTGTACTTCTATTGTGATGTATAATACTGTACCATTAGGAAGATTTGCTGGTTGGGTGGGGTGGTTATGTTGAGTTGGGGAGGGACGGGGATAACAGGGAAGGGGATATAAATGATTCTCCTGTACCGTTCATGGTCCTTTCTGATGACACGGCAGTATTCAATATGAAGCAGTCTGTCTCTTGGGTTTGCTTTGTATTTCATGGTAGGATAGTTCAGAATCTTGTCTTAGGGACTTAGGTGTCTTGTGTAGTTAATAAAGATGTTCTTTGTATGTTTCTTTATAATGTAAAGTTTCTTTAGACTGAAAGAAAAACAGATAATTTGCTTATCAAAAAAGAAACAATGCATCAATAATAAATGTCATTTGATTTTTACATTGTCGTTGGATTTTATTCTCTCAGGGTTCTCTGTATACAGTCCACACACACACATGGTTCTCGTTAAATCGCTGGTACTTTTTGAAACTTAAAAACTTGGTTGCTATTCATCTAGTTTTTAGTGAGAATCAGTCTCAAACATTGTTTTGGTTTGCACATTACTGCATGCATCCTTGAAAAAAACACTTATCTCTAACTGTTATCCAGTCTACTTTCAGGGTTCATCTTAAAATCCATGATTTTGTCTCTGTTAAATTATAAAATATTTTGTGTAAATTGTGCAAGACAAATCTACATCAAATCTACAAACATTAATTTCGGTTAATGTTTTGGAGTATCATGGAAAATGCAGTGAAGAAAGAGTGTCACTGTTGTTCTTGAGGGGGCATTATGGCTAAATAATTGTTAATCTGTTTTATTGTTCATTGTGTATCATGCGTTTTATGTAGTTTTGACTTCTTTTTTATGGCTGGTACCTTGGCCAGGTCTATTTTGCAAAAAAAAAAAAAAAAAAAAAAAAGATCTCTAATCTCAATAGGACTTCCTGGTTAAATAAAAATAAATAAATAAATCCAAAGCAAAATTATAATTATTTTAAAGATACATTTTAATTAGTAAATGATTAAATCTTAATTGCAATACAATTTATTTTCCTTTCATTGTTAATATTTTTGTTCCGTTATTTATTAAATATAAATAATGACATACAAATGCTTTTTGAAGCTTCTATAAATGCGATCGTTTTCTGTCTATAGGCAATACTAATGTCCTGACGCCATAGAGAGAATGCCTGATGAACCTAAAGCTACTCTGTGTATCTAAATCTATGAGGTCAAACATTAACATGCAGCGAAGTGTCCAATGGATGCGCAGGAGCTCAAGGTTAACAGGAAGCATCAAGCCATAGACCATTGGACACCGCCGTAAAGTCGGTTTGACAATGGGTATTCAACAATTTGGTTTACAGGCCATTTAACCAGGTCTATCCAACATGAAACGGACTTCGCTGTTGTGAGGTTGACAGAAGGTTGGTCAACACCAAAACAAGCCCGTGCACAGATACTGAAGGTAATCTAAAATTATTTCTGATAAACCTGTTTCTTGCGTGTGCCATTCTGTTTTTTACACCAGGTTCAAATCGATGTAACGCAAAATCATTGAAGGATAACAGCACATACTGTGGACTAACACATCCTAGCTAGTAGAAGCCCAGCCAGATTAAAGCTAATGCTAGTTTGCTACCGTTAAGTTGCCCGGCTAGCATGTGTTAGCCGCAGCCATCTAGCTAGCTAGTCAATGGGAGTAGCCGGTTCAACTTGTCAGAAACTTCTGGAAACATTTGCCTGGCTTGCTTACTGTCACGTTTTTATTTGAGTAAAACAGGTCACACGTGTGTATAGTATAGTCCTTACTTAAGTTCTCCAATCTTAAATGTTAATGCAATTAACCTTAGCGTAATTTCGGATTGTAGTAACGCTAGCTAGTTAGTTGTCAGTCGTGTATATACCGGCTGCCGCATTAGCAAAGAAGTAACCCTTCTGTACGATCTGCTGCAAGGAGATGCCTTACAAAACCGTGATTTAAATGGGCATTCAGTCTTGGGACAGCCAAAGAATTCTAAGTTTATCGTAGTGAAGCTGTTAACATCCATTTTCAAGGCACTCTATGAATGACTGAAAAAGAGGAGACAATGGACATCTCTGACAATCAGGACAGTACGCAGTCAGCAAAGAAGAATGGACGAACCTCGTTACTGGACAGTGGGGAGGACTTTGAGGTCTTGAATGAAGAAGATATTGACGACGACCCCCCTCCACTGGAAGATGCCGGGGGTGGAAAATTGAAGAGCGAAGAGCAGAATGGAAAAGAAAATGTGGACACAGATTCAGACCCTCCAGGTCCAGTTGAAGAATGGTTGGATGTCTTGGGTATGTGACTCTTATGAACTTCATCCCAACATTCTCTGACTGAATTCAAAGGTGTATAAGATGTTTCAGTGCAATAGTTGATGTTTATGAACAATATAGTGGAGTAATCACACAAGTTTAAAAACTGAAAATGTGGGGATTTGTTCAGCTTTCAATTTTGTGCTTGACAAAAAAAGTGGCTCTGCTGGCTCTAAAATAATATCTGTCTAAAGGTAATGACCAGCTGAAGAAAAAAGTATTGGAGCCAGGGAAAGGGCGAGACAGTCGACCACAGAAAGGCCAAAATGTCAGGATTCATCTAAAGAGCTTTCTGACAGATGGGACACCTGTTCAGGAGCAACATGACCTCTGTTTCACTCTGGGTGATGGAGATGTCATCCAGGTAAAAACTGCCTTGGATAATATGTGTATTCCATTAAAAGAGCGATGTATAATGGGTTAGTGGGACATAAAACAACAGCCACAATGAACATTATACGTGTTTTATGTCCACAGCTACTATTGATATATAAATGGAATAATTATAATGGAATCATTTATCAGTTAAAATTATGAAACTAACCTTTTAGTATGTTTTTCTAAATCTTTCTGCACTGACATTTTCTCATTTCAGGCACTAGATCTCACAGTGCAGCTCATGGAAATGGAAGAGAAAGCTCTCATCCAGACTGATGCAAAATATGCATATGGTACTCGGGGGAGGTAGGCATTGTTTTAAGCAAGCTGTTATAGTGTTAGCTGTTTTTTTTGGTTTTTTATTTGAATTATCCAAATATCTTTTATTTCAAAGCATACTATGTAAAATTAACCACAAATAAGAAAAAAGGCACACATTACATGACAAATAACAAACAAACCCAGTTATACTTAGCTTACAGAAAGTGTTTTGGCATTCTCAGTTTCTAGGACTCTAATGATCAAAATTCCTTGTGTGCAGTCTCGTTTTTAATTTCTCTTACTCATTTAGTTCTTCGTCTTGGCTGCTTTTCTTTGTCTCCAGTGTTGACCCTGAAATCCCCCCCAATGCTGAGTTGTCCTTGGAGGTTGAGCTGTTGGAGGCCACCGATGCTCCAGACTTGGAGCTACTTCCCCCTGTAGAAAAGATTGCCCTGGCCAGTCATAAAAGAGAGAGGGGCAATGTCCATTATCAACGTGGAGATTACGCTTTTGCAATCAATTCATATAGCATTGCCCTGCAGATAACAGAATCTAGTTCTAAAGGTGAGATCCAAGCTAAGGAGACTGAAGCACAGAGGGTGTATTGGTCAATATAGGGCTTATGGTGTATTATGCATGTGTGGAGTTTTGTACACAAATAGCTTATTGAGCTTTGATTGTGGTGTTTAGATTGAATGCAAAGGGGTTTTTTTTGTAATATTCCCTAACTGGTCAAAACAGGCCAGTCAAAGGTATCTACAGATTTAATTAATATATAATTTATGCATATGTCATTATTTTAACTATGCTTTTTTATTTTGTTCATGTTGTCGTTTCTTCTGCTGCAGTTGACATAAGTGACGAGGAGGAGAAGGAACTGATAGATGTGAAAGTCAAGTGTTTAAACAACATGGCTGCTTCTCAGCTGAAACTAGACCACTATGATGCAGCACTCAAATCTTGCGTCTCTGCGTTGGCCCACCAACCTGAGAATATAAAAGCTCTTTTCCGTATGGGAAAGGTATGGTTTAGGGTTGTTTTTTTTTTTTTTAAGTCTTTTTCTTTTAGCTTAATTTTAATAGTATTTAGTTGATCCTGTTAAAACACATGTGTCTTCCTGCTACAGGTATTGGCCTTGCAAGGTGAATATACAGAAGCCATTCAGACTTTGAGGAAAGCACTGAAGTTGGAACCAAGTAACAAGGTGCTCATTATTGTATTTCTACTATTCAGCTTTTAATGTCACCAAATAGCTGTTCTGCCTTGTAGCCAGTAGATGGTGCCATATGCCCAGTTTTCACATTGCATAGTTTGTAGCGCAAGGTCAGGTGGACTGCTGAATCATCATTTCAGGGGATCTGTTTTCAGGTTGAGGCTGTAAATAGGTTTGCCCTGCACACCAGCCACATCTAATGCCTAGCTACAGTTCCTGTTCCCCTGCTTATATATGCAAGTCTTTGGCTATCTGTGCACAGTTGACAGAACTCGGCTCTGTGTGTGGGCTTTTGGATCAGCTGTAAGCTGCAGCAGCACCGCACTCATGCCCAGAATCCCCCACTTCAGTCCTACACCAATCTGTGAAATAGCATGTGGCCTGGCTGCCACTTCAGCTTTTCATCGAACACATGCATTACAAATACAACAGATTCATACATTTTGTGATGGTTGAGTACTGAATGAGCCTGCATGGGAAAGGTTTTCGTATTTGAAGTACACAGGCACACTGTGGACGGTATGCACCAGCAGGCCCTTTTACACATCAACCATCAGTTTTATGCAGGTCTGCACTGATGTGTTTGGTTATTGGTCATAGATTTTTTTGTTCTAGTGTTCTAAAATAGACTTTCAATTGATGCTACAATAATAAAACGAGTCTTTAACCAAACTCATGTTCTAACAACATGAGTTTAGTTAAGGAGAACAGTGGGTGTGCAATAACAATAACAGAATGTTCCCATTATAATCAATGAGGCGGTCTCAGACAGTCACAGGCATCATGGAGTGACAAGATGATGCATTCCCTTCCCCTGGAATTGACAGACATACTGTCTGCATTTATACCAGTGGTGTCAGCTATTTACGCCCCCCCATCTTCAACTTTGATGGAATAAAATTGTCTGCTGTGCTGTCCAAAACCTCTGATATAGACAGATGTCGTCAAACTGCCTCAGTGAAGTATTTGGACAGACCACTATTGGTATGCGCATGTTACATGTTTGTTTTTATATACTTTATCCTTGTCCTGCATACAAGACAATTTGTTCCCTTATGGCATTTCCGTAGGTAACTGATGATACATCAATGATGCCAACTTGCCAAGGGTGTCTTGCTCAAATATTAATGTAAATGCCTCTGCTTAATCTTAGCAGATGGGAATAAGCAAATCCATATGATTGAGAATTGTAAAGACGCTCACACTGAATCTCTGTTGTTCCACCAGTGTTTCTACAACACTTTAGCAAAGTACAAACTGTTGTCTCTGATGGGAATGGTTTGCCTACTCACTCATCAGTTTTAAAAGCAGTGAAAAGACTTAGATCTGACACAGTGTTCGAACAATAATTGAACCCATGTTCTGGAATCATTTTGTTTGTGTGAGCTACATGGTACGATAACTTTGTGATACGAGCCATTGCATAAAGTATTTGTGTTCCTGTATTTACTTCTAAATCACTGATCTCACTAACAATTGTAGCAATGCTCTCACCCATTCACTGCAGTGACAAAAATGCTTGATCATAACCCTTATAAAAAGCCTCTTGATGTCATCTATCCTACTTTATATGTTTCTCATTGTCCATGTGGTAATGGAAACTTTTTTGTCATTCTGGCCTGTTTCCTTTGGCAAAGGATGGGATGTTCTTAACATGCAGGAGGTGATTTGAATGGTTTACCTTAAATGTACGTCACACTTGTCTTGTTCTTATTTTATAGACTATACATGCAGAGCTCTCTAAGCTGGTGAAGAAGCACTCAGAACAGAGGGGAGCAGAGCAGGCCATGTACAAGAAGATGCTTGGTAACCCGAGCAGTAACAGTACACAGAAACACCGGCCCAAGTCTTCATGGGTAGGGGCTGTTATTCCTTGAGAAAGCAGAGGCTTCTTTTAGGTTTCGAAGTCCAGTTGAATCACTTCTATGACATAATCATCTTACGCTAAGGCTGAATGAAATGATCTTTAATGGAATATTGATGAAGTCATTAACAAGTGCCATAAGCAATGTATGAATATTTAAAGCCAAATGATTATCCTACTTTGAGCTTTTTACTCTACTATTATTCTATCCAAAGTGATTATCATACTGTGTATTCTTCTTCCCCCAGGGTCTCAGCTGGAAGTGGCTGTTCGGTGCCACTGCTGTAGCCATCGGCGGCGTAGCATTATCTGTCGTCATAGCTGCTAGAAACTGAATCAAGTGTGAAGTGACAGCTTGAACCTACAATGTGAGAGCCTATACTCGGAAGCACATCTGGCCTTGCCTTCTGACTTGTGGTCAACAGGGTGGTGATCTCAGTCGGCCAGTCGCCTCTTCACTGTCACTGTCTTTTCTCTGCTATGTTTGAGAACTATATGTGACAACCCGTAACAAAACAATATTTGCATATGGAAAACTTATCTCCAACTATATAAATGTGGAAGTTTATACATATCTGTCATGTTGCCAGGCACTGTTTTCTTTTGCTGCCACTGTTTTTGTCTATGGTAGTTAATGTAGATATCATTAACGCACCAAAAGGATCTATTCAAATCATTTCCCTTATTAGATAGCTACTGTTATATGTTCCTAAGTTTTATAGATTTGAGTGTCACATTGTGCATTTTAATTAATGTTAAAGACAACATTTTTAATCATAGTTCAGTGTCCTTTTGTCTACTTTGTGGAGTAATGCTGATGCTGAGGTAGCAGCTTGTGCTCATTTCTGTCCCACTCCTTCAGGCTGGACTAGTGCACAGAGTGATTAGAAAAGTTGTCCAATGTCTTTTTGCCTTTCAGCTAAACTAGACCTTGTTTTTTCCATTATAATGCTACTGTCTAAATCAGGGCAAAGAACGGTACACAGAATGTTGTCAGATTAAATAATAAAACAGAGGAAGAATTTATTTTATTAATCCTTTTCTCTCTATACCTCAGTTTCTGATTACAAAGAGCAAATGCTAAAAGGTGTCTCAAAGTGAAATGATAGGTGTTTATGTATTGTGACCCATTAATTTTTGCCTGTGAAGGTCCTTTGATTATGTTCTTTAGTTGCTTATTTATTCCAACATTTTTGGTCTGATTACTTTCTTGCGCATATATATATATATATATATATATATATATATATGACATTTCTGAATATGGATTCTTCCGAATCTGTGGTCAATGGAGCCAAAAGTTGTATTATGTGTTTGGTTCATGACAGTGATAAGTTTTTGAGTTTTTTTTTTTTTCTTTTCCTGACATTCCCTTTATTGATAATTTTATATTCATCACAATAAAATGTGTGTGTGTTATCAAAGTGCAGTTTCCTATTCAGTCTGAACTGGAGTTGGAATTCCTTTTAGCCATGTTTATCACAAACCTCAGTGACTAGGAATTTAGTAATTTTCCAGTGATGCCATGTTTTACTCATGTCCTGGTCAAGTATCAGCGCTGATCATGTCAGACCTTCAGAGAACCATACAAATTTTAAAAAAAAAAGATTTGGTTAATATTACACCTGTTTTAAAGATGATAAAACATCGTTAGAATATTAGATATTTCTATTCTTGTTCTATTTGTTTACTGTTGGACACTCCCATTTTTTGGGATATTCCCAATGTGAGCGTTTCTTTCCAAACACTGACGTTGTGCTGACGCATTCAGATGACCTATCGCTTCCCTCTTCTCATATGCAATGATCATTCTTAAATTCTGTGAGACGTGAACATTTTTTTTTATTGCTCTAATATTTTCTTAGCAGATAATAATACCAGAAATAAACACTTTGATTCGTTTGAATAGGGAGCAGTTACATGGAAGAAAGTAAATGTAGTTTAATTTCACAAAAAAAAGGTTTTTAATTTTTTTTTAAAAATATATATAGAAATCTGGATACAGCGTGTATAGAGAGGTTAGTTATTTTATTTTACTCATGTGACTATATGTAGGGGTTGATTATAGGTCTGTTGCAGGTTTTTGAATATTCATTGAAAAGCAACGGGAGTTCTCGGTTTACGACGGAGTAAGTGCGTGCGTGCGCGTGGGAACGGTAGCAAGATGGCGGCGCTGAAGGAGGAGCAGTGCTACGGACTGTCCTGTGGAAGAGTGAGCAACGGTAGTAATGTCTCCGTCTTTCACGTTAAACTCACTGACAGCGCACTGAGAGCGTTTGAAGGCTATCAGAGCAGCAAGGTAAATGGTCCTTCTCCGTACCGTGACATTTTAATTGTCTTGTGAAGTGGGTCCAGGCGGCTGTGACAGGCAGAGTGAGGTCAGTCCCCACTCTGTCTGCCACTGCTGCCTTCATGCTGCGATATACAGCTACAGCAGGCTGCCGAAGGGTGTCTGCTTTGGCTTCAGAAGTGTTTAGGAAAGTAGCCACCAGCTCACGACTGGTTTTAGGTCCTAGGTGGTTCTTCGGTGTCATGTAGCTACACCCAGACACACTCAACAGCGAAGGCTAAAAACCGTTTTCGGAGATTTGCTCAGCTTCTGCTCCGTGCTACTGGACACTGAGCCCAGCAGTTATTTCATTGTATTACTCTGTTTTAGTTGTTCTAACAGCTTTAACTATGCTTTTATGAAAATTTTCCAAATCCAGAATGTCTATAGTGATTCATGAAATGTTACTGTGAACACGGAACAACTTCGGTTCAGTGTACAGATGTTTCTAGTAAGTTTGTGGAGCTGTCAATAAAATCTGGTTGCTAGCTAAACTAGCCAACACCTTCCAACAAGTTTCCGTAGGATATACAAGCCCCGGCGTCACTCAATATATATTTTTAGTTTTAACTTACTCGGGAAGTGTTGCCTTGCTTTGGTATCAAATGACAACATGGTGAGTATTTCTGAAAAGTACTTAAGGTTATTATTCATACAAAAAGTGGCCATATTCTCTGCCAACTCCCTCATTGCCCCTAAAGGCTCGTGCACATAACAGCCTTAATAGTGCGTCAAAGCCATTAAACCCTCCATGAAATATTTTACTGTTGGTGGAGATTTTAAACTACAAGTTGGATTTTCTCTGCAAAGGCTCTTGTGCTGCTTGCTTGGCTTCTTGTGTAGAAAGCTATAAGTCTGATGATGGCCATCTAACGTTTCAGCTTCTATAAATATTTGACAGGGAAAACCTGGCAGGCCATGAGGAAAGGGCCTTATCTCCAGCTTCAGTGGCTCTGTACAGCAGGACTGTAGCTAAGATAAGCCAGAACAATAAAGCTGTGACAGGTAATTTTGTGACGACTAGTTGAAGGAATGGCGTTAATTAAAGTTGTGTGTCGCATAAATTGTAAAAAAATAAAATATAAATATAAATGCATGCTGTGCCTTACCTCTAGTAGACATATTAGCAAATAATGTAATCTCTCTCAGGTTATTAAACGTCTGTTGTAGGCCTAAGCAATACAGCAAAGGTTGTGTAATAAAATCTGTGCTTGTCAGGTTAGATGGGACTTCCCAAGTACTCAGGGGCTCTGCGGGATTTTACTGGCATAGGGATTTCCTAGAATGCTGCACTAATATGTGACTTCTAAATTGTTGTTTTAGATGAAGATTCTCAGTTATCTGCTCCAAATAGATAATATATTTTCAAATATAAATTATTATTTTTAAAAAAAAGTGTGATCTCAAATCATGTTTTACATTTTAGGCTAGATGTTTGGGGTTTTTAGGTGCCCTGTGCAGACATGCTTCTCTACCCACCCAAGATGTGTTGCTCACTGTATACTCTATGTATCATCTCCTGCTCCGTGTTATGTGTATTAAAACTCTTAGTCACTCTTTGACCAGATCTAGGCTATTGAGTAATCCACAGTCTCCTTGGTATAAGGCGGGTACGTGGCATTTAGCTAGGGCATAAATTCAGAACATCAGCATGGTACAAAATATATCAGTTGGGTTGCTTCTCTTCAGCTGACAGGACTATATAAACTGGACTTGCAGAGAAGGAAGAGGCCAGGGGACTCAAATATTTGGATATATTTTGTGTTTTGTTTATGCCTTAAACTAGTAATTCATTATCAGTTATTTATCACAGTGCAGTGTACTTTCTTTTTACCAAGGAGACCATCATACAGCAGCTGCTTTATATGAGATTGTAGAGCATATGCATTCATATATGGGTTGTTTCATTGAGGACCAGTCACAGCAGCTTCAAAGATGACAGATGTTCACCATATATCAAACCACACATCTAATCATATTCTTAATAACTATGCATTGGCACTCATGCCATATGTAATCATAAACATTCATTGTGTATGTACTTAATATACTTAGTTTTACTGTACAATTGAGGTCAGAAGTTTACATACGTCGTGGCCTCATGCATTCAAGCTAAGCATGTCTTCATAGCACAATACTTAGTGCACCACAGTGGTCTGAAGTTCAAAGGGATAAAGCAATCCACACAGTTTTAGTTTGTTCATCATTAAATAATGTACTGTGAAAATATTTGGTCACAAACGCAATCAAATATCCTCATTTGTTTGGTGTTAAGAGACACTGAAAGCTTGTACTGATGTCAGTCAGTCATCCTATACACCTGATAGATATCTGACCTGAATTTTTCTTGTTAGTATGCATGAAGCTTTTGTTACTCAATATGATTAACACTGTTTATCGGTCATCTTCTGGGCTAAGATGTGTATAGAATACGCCTCTACACATTTATCTGTGTGGGGGATTGTAAGTAGTTGCTCACATTTGATGTTGAAAGTTTCTATACATCGTAGCTCAATTTATTCAAACTTTTTCCACACTTCTAAGCATTTAATTTAAGCTTCTTTTCCCTCTTCAGTTTATTTAGCCCAATTAGTTTATGCTTCTTCAAAACAGAGACACAATTCACATTTTTACACCGCCTGAAAACTCCTAGAAATTGACCTCATGACTTGAGAAACTTCAGATTGACTACTGATTTGTGAGACTCTTTTGGAGCCTCCTTTCACACCCACTGCCCTTTTTGCTTGTCATTCTAGGAAAATTATAAGAAATCAGTAAGACCTCCTAAAAGAATTGTACATTCACATAAGAAAAATGAAAAACACAAGTTGCCACAATAACCTGTATAAGCAATAGTACAGAAGTATAAATGTTTCCGACAGAATTCAACTATCTGAGAGATATTTGCTGAAATACAACAAACCCAACAGTTTTAGGGCTACACCACTGAAAACGATGAAATGTTTAATTTAACACTAACTTTATGCATGAAAGAAAGAAACATCTTTGTCAGATGTTTGTTACATGATTGGTTGGGTGAATCCACCAAGGTCCTTTCAGCACCACCTAAGCCAAATAAATATGAAATTAATGCAAGAGCATCAAAACCAACAAAAAAGTCTCTGTACATAGAAATAATGTCATAATGGTCCACAATTATGTGAATTCATGTGGAACCTAACCAACACCTACACTGTCTAGTTAAACCAGGGAAAACCCTGGGCTTGCTTATGTTTATGTCTTTGTGCATCTGTGGTTATGTTCATAACAGTTGCTTTTATAATTAACTAATGTAGGTTCAAGATTGCTATTTTTGATTAACAAAAAGGACAAATTATCATTGTACACACTGCTCCCAAACTATACAAGGGGCAGTATGTCTGTTTTGGGTGCTTTTGATGCAAACTACTAGCAAGTTAGATGACAAGAGAGCAACAAATTAACACCCATACAATGTAGAAATTGGGAAAGTGAGTAAACTGGAGCAGGCTCATATGAAATCCAGTACTATCCCAGACTTCAATTTATTTGTCTAAATCTTGGCACCTACCTTACACAATAATGTATCCAGCTTGCAGATTTGAATGCTCTCACTGTAAAGTTATGCTTACAGGTGTTGCGGTTGACTTGCAGTATAAGCTAACGAAATGCTGATTCACTGAGGCGTTCACTAACCAATGTAGCAGTTGCTAATAATCCCATGATGATCTAGTGTTAAAATGTCTGTGGTGTTTGGACATTGTGCAATAAGTCATCAGGTAGAGTTCAGTGTATTGACTGCTTCTCGTGTGAGACGTGACTGTCAGCTGGTCCCTGTGTTGGCATGTCTGATGACTTCGAGAAGTGGAGTTTCTGCTGAAGCTCAGAAAGTTACTTTTACCAATTGTGACATAAGCAAGGAAATTACTAATACAACATGAGCGTCATCACAGTAACAGTTATGGAGAGCACAGATAAAAGTTTGTAAGAGTGCCTGGGTGACTGTTGTCAACATGGGTTACCTTAGAGGGGCAACATTATTTGTAGTTGGTTATTGGTAATTGGGACTTGCATGATGGTGGCAATGTGAAATTTTTAAATGGGCATTAAACTAAAAAATACTACCTTTTTTTTTTTTTTTTTTTTTTTTTTTTTTTTGTTGACCTGTGCAATTTAAGAAAAAGTCATATTGTAATTCTGGGCAATATTGAAGTTATTTTTAAGTCCACTTGCTTGGTACTCTTCGTGTTCCGTTTATCCGGGGCCGGGTCGCGGGGGCAGCAGCTTCAGCAGTGAAGCCCAGACGACCCTCTCCCCAGCGACATCCACCAGCTCTTCCGGGAGAACCCCGAGAAATTCCCAGGCCAGCCAAGAGAGATAAGCTACTTGCTTGGTTAAGGAAAATTCACAGATAAGCCATAGAAATGTCAAGTCAAACACACAAACTTAAACTACCATTAAAAACCAAAGAATACAGAAAATGTTGGCAGTCATTTTGGGAGCTTCACACAGTTTCTCTACACGGTCACTAAATCAAAACCATAAGCATACAACAGAAGTGTTAAACTGCAATTGGATTGAAACCTAAACCTTTTAAATTCCAGTCATTTACTGTTTTAGAACTGTACTGCATGTATTGTAGTTCATTTAACTGTACTCCTATTTTCTTGTCAAATCAGGTTTACTCTGGGGTAGTTCATAGAGATTGTTAAAGGCGCATACTCAAAACAGGTCATACTAGTCAAATTATGTAGTGTGTGTGAAGTGTTTTCAGGAAAACCAGTTTGTTTTTATGTGTGTCAGATGTGAAGTACATACAGAGTAGTGGATTGTTCAGCTAGGCATTGGTCTGAACCTCTACACGAACATCCATTGCATGTTTCTCATGCCAGGCTCTACAAATATGCACATGCGCACTTATAAGTCTCTACAATTACATAATTATGGCTGGAGCATAGCCCCAATACTCAAATATGAAACATCAGAGCCTCTGACTGCAGTGGCTGTACATGACTCCCTCTTCATGGTTTGTGTGGTACCCCAATTAAATTACTTTTCAGCCTCCGTTCAGAACACATAATCACATGACACTTAGCCGCATAAAGCCCAAAACCAGGAACCCAACCACTGAACTTCGTGTATATATTATCTGAATTAGGGATACAAATTATGGATTAATTCATTGATCATTAGTTGGTTGAGCTTATTGATTGAGTAATGATTAATTGATAAAATGCGATTTTCTTGAGAACCTAAAGCATGTCATATTCCTTAATGATTGATTTATTGTACCATTGGATAGAGTATAGGCAATGATATTTATGGAGCAGAACTAAATAAATTCTGCAGAGAAATTTAGTAACATAAATGGATCTGAAGAGGGGCAGTTGAGAAGAAAAGGGCATTTTTGACTTTGCATCGCTACCTGACACAATGGAGTGAGATTTCAGCAGGGTGGAACCCCCCCCCATTATTTTCCTGTGACCGCGAAATATAATGCAGGACATACCTGTGGCCCAGATCAGGAGCCTAGACGATGTTTTCTAGATGACCAGAGAGTTCAGATGACAGTGGACTAGACCAACCGCCAGGGAAAGTGCTCTATCTAGGACCGGTCCAATACTGACCTGGTATTTAGGCGGGGGTGCACTGCTCCCACAAACAGAGGGGCCGGTCTGTGTTTCGCCCCACATGTCCCTAAAGCAATTCTAACTCCTCAACGCCATGATCTGCTTCAATGACTGGCTATCCCAGCCACGGCGTCACAGCACGGACAAACCAGTAGCCTTCAGACAGGTGTGGACAGAATGACTCCCCTGTTAGCAATGAAGCCTAGTTTGGACAGTGGCGCCCCCTACTGTTGACACCACAAATCCCACCATGGAAAAGGGTAATTAGCTGACAATTAATAATTTAATTGAGCAAATTCTTATCAACATTTAATTGATAGTTGATTAACTGTTTACATTTCTCGTAAATACTCTAGAATAAATTGTTTTTGGATTTCATTTTCTGTGGCAGCCCTGTTGTTGTGTTACAACCAGTGTGCACACTCCTCTGAACCACAAGAATTTGCCTGTTCATGGGTGAACACTGACCCTTCAGCAACCCTCTCTATAATCCATTATTTCAAAGCCCCTCATATTTTAGACTTGGATATTTTTAAAGTCAGGTTATTAAAGGGATCTTTATGCAGCTAAAGCTTAATCCACAGTTTACTACTTTACTCATGGTGTTGAGCTACAGGCTTCACTGAGGAGGTCAGTTTTGTTCTTGTGTGCAGCAAGCATCTACATTCTCCCCTATGGGAATGGTATGGGAAGTAATGGAGACTGGGTGGGATTTAGTTGCTTGACACTGGTCAGCCTTTGCCAGTGCTATGGTTATTTAAGGAATGCTGACTCCCCAGTTTCAACAGATCACGGGACAGTACTAAGGCCAAATATGACTCTAAATGTCATGGTGTTCGTCTGTCCTGTGGTGTGGTTGCCACAAGGGACCGTGGTAACCTGGTGTCACTGCACAATGAGCAGGCTGACTCGGATGTTATGCTGCATAGGTCATAGGTTGGTCTTGGTTCACAAACATGTTTTTTGTAGGGGTTTTTTAAACCAGTCTTGAAGCACAGTGACATTTGGAAATGGATACAACTAAACAGTTTTAGCAGGAGCCCTTAAAAATGAGTTAATGCACAGGCATGGTATGCATAACTTATCCTTCCAAGGTATTTACTATCCATCAGTCAGAGGAGTAGTTTAGAAAATAAATAAAGCTCACATCAGAAAGGTAGCTACACTGTTTAGGCCAATTTAAATCTATTATGACTGCTCTGCATTTGCGATTACTCATTATGAAAGGAGATTCCACTTTTTTTCCAAATAATGTCCTTAATTCTTACTTCAGAGTCCAAATGCTTATTTGCCAGTGTAAGCCCAGTATGTGGTAACTGTTCATAATGGCAAAAAAGAATTGGCAAACCTTCTGATTTATCATTTTATCAGTTTACCATAAAGCATTAATCACATGCCTAAACCGATCTTTAATTACATTATTTTGTGTGAAACATTGATTTAAAGAAATCCACCTGTAAAAAATGTCCAGCAGCATTTTACCATTCTGGTAACAATATGACATACGCCTGCTTTTAACACCAATAATGAAAATGTTCTTTCATCCTTGGTTTGACTACAACGTTGTACAGTGGAACAACAATTTAACCAGTTCTTTATATTGAATATAAAATCAAGGCTGCATAAGAAACAAAACTGTCTTTAAAATTTGTGACCTTATCAAAACATATTTCATTTGTGATACAATGCATAACACAAGAAATAAAACCACAGCTATTTTAAAATGTCCATAAAATTGATGGTATTGTACATTTCCTAAAGTTAGTGAACTTTTCATTTCCAAACTTTAGCTGTATATTGGATCACTTTCATCATTTGAAAGCTGCTTTGAATGTGAAGTCGTCATTTTCACATTTAATGCAAGTCAAGGCCCTCAATTACCTGATTTGTAACTAGTACAACAAACACAACTAACCTCTCAAAACATAACCTCCGCCAAGGAGGTCCCCCCCCCCACCCCAATGGTCAGGGCCCTTTGGGGGGGGGGGTTCTACATGATCCGGATAATTGAATAATTACCTCCACCAAGGAGGTTATGGAATCATTATAATTTGTTATTTAGCAACATAACTCAAAAAGCTATGGACGGATTTTGATGAAATTTTCAGGATATGTTACAAATGGGACGACAAATAACTGATTAAATTTTGGTGGTGAGCTGGATCACTGTCTGGATCCAGGCATTTTTTTAAAGGTTTCTTTATCATTGGGAGATAGGGCATTGGAGCACTGAGCTGCCTTTGTGGAGGTCTGAGCTCTGAGTGCTTTTCCAGTTTGGTCAATGTCAATGACCCGTAGGTGTGAATGTAAGAATAAACGTTTGTTCATCTGTATATGTCAGCCCTGTATTCAACGGACAACACATCCAGGTTTTATCCCACCTTCACCCAATGGCAGATCGGGCTCCAACACCCCTACGACCCGCCAAAGGATTAGGCAGTTTGGAAACTGACTGATCAATTGACTCGATGAGTCAATTAGTTGAAACACACCTGACCACATGTTCCAAATAAACTTCACCCATCATCTCAAAGACAAAATACAAAAAGTATTTCCATACACTAGACAAGAAACTATGTATTTATTAATATTAGTCAATTTAAAAGACTGTGTTAGCCAATCACCATGTTGTCTGAAAAATGTATAAATGACGCTAACCTCACCACATGCCCACGACTTCAAAATTAACTGAAAATAAAATTTGACCAGTGAAAATATGAATGAAATGAAGAAAAATGCATTTCCATTCACACTAATGCTATACCCCAGCACAGGCTATGAAGGCGTCTCACCCTTTGTGCCCTCTATCCCCTGTTGCATGTTCTGTTTTGGGGGGTTCCAGTTCCTCTACAGGGTGAAGTAAGCTAAGTGGTGGCTGAACTTCTACCTGTCTGCCCTCTTCAGCACAGTCAAAAAATGATCTGTATGCAAGTAGAATGGAGTAGCAAATTCATGGTATTTATTTGAACTTGTCCTCATGCCATCTTCGGACTCTGAGAAAATCACATGTGTGTTCTTCTGAGTTGGTAAATATCGGTGCTGTTGGCATTAAATTAGGTTTGGCTTGCAGTAGATGTTTAATTTAACTGCAGTTTCTTTATACCTTGTTTTCTTGTGTATAAAGACCTTAACCACATTGCCATAGGTTGGAATTAAAATTGTAAACTTCTATCCTTCAACTACAATTCTGCTGCACTGAAGAACTGGGCTCTCTCCCAGTTCTGTGAGATGAGTAGTCATGGATTTTTCTATTTAAGAAAATGGCCTTTTGGTAAAAAATGAGCCAAGAATAAAGCCATATATGTGTAATCAAGATTGCACTACATTAGCCTACTATATATTGTCATGATAATCAAAGATAAAAACCTATCACTTTATTTTGAATTTGAGTGATTTATGAATGATCAGGCCCAGATTCATGTACAGATTTTTTTTATTTTTTTGTTACTATGGAAATGTCACAAGTACAGAAGTAAAGCAGGGAAAATTCTTTGAAGAAGGGTTGGGTTGTACTCAGACTAAGCCACTGATGATTTTAAAAGATGTGAGAACGTGTAACACAAACCTGACAGTTTCTGCGTGTTCAGATCCTCCCCCTACAACTTAAAAAATGGTGCACACAAAAGAGATTTGTGTTGCGATCTCAAGTACAAGATCAAACGTAGCTCAGCATTCATCAAATGGAGAACACAAACAGCTTCAAAGGGTTTCTTTCTAGCATGGAAGCCAGTTACAGTAACTGCACCAACAGATAAACCCAATTAAGCTGAAATGCATGTGTGTTACTTTAGGCACTCATCTGACACTCTTCTGTCACTGCTATTTTAAAGAACTGAACTGGTACACCCTGTTTCTCTCACAGGCCAAGCTCAGCATAATGCATGTCCACTTGCATTGCAATTACAGAGACGCCCAGTATGTTTTCAGCCTTGTACAGTGCATTGCACAAAGTGTTCTTTTCACCTCTGAAATCCTAGACAGGTGGAACATCTCATCAGCGTGAGATGCAACTAAACACCTGACAGTTTTGGTGCCACTGCCATAACCACGGGGATTTGTGCATTGCTATTCCTGTGTGCCTCTACTACAAAACAAAGGAGTCATTTGGCAGCGTAGCCTGAGAGAGTAGAGAGTTACACTTGTGTGGTTGACAATATAATTTGCATGCATGTCTATGCAAGACTATATTTTTAAAACAATAACTGTGTATATTACATGCAAATTATTGCTGGAGAAACTTTTTTTGTCACTGGTAGTCTTTCAATAAGATTTCTCTGAAAACGCAGGCAAGCAAAAAATTTTACATTCTTGATAAAACCTTAAGCTCGAGTTGATGGGCTTTTGCCATAATTACCTTTCAGAATATTGTAATCCAGATGGTCAGAACATCTGCATTTGCTCCTAACTCTATTGACAGACTGTAGAAGATCTGCTTCATACTGGAAGATTTAGTCTTTTCACACTGGTCAGCAATGATTTTACTATTGTGAGGAAAAATTGTAGCGAATGACTTGTGCATAACTCAAAATCCTGACATGTTGGAGAAATTCTCTTTTCAGATTTGGAATTGGTATTCTCATTTTGGTCAACATCTGATGTTTTCATTCCAGTGGTGGAGGAAACGTTTCATAGAATACCATCTACTTTTCTTCTAACTTTGGGACTAAACTTTATCTAGTCTTTTGATTCAGTCTTTTTTTTTTTTTTTGGCCCTGCATATTTAAGTTTGAATTTATAGTGGACTGTTTTGTGGCTGCTACTTTTGATTAAATATATATACAAATAGGAATAAAGCCAAAGTCTATGTTATATTATTCAGACACAAAGTTCTGGACTATATTCAATTAAAGTGCAGAGGAAAAAACAAACTGAAAATATGGTTGGAAAATGTGAAGTTATTGCTCAATGTGTTATTCCTGTTTACTACTTGTAAAGGAAAACATGCAGTGTAGAGGTGCAATAAGCTGTTGTGTTTTAGGAGGAAACAAACTTGAACGACATTGTCAACAGTTCAGATTTATCACGGGCTGCTAGGCAGCAAGTCCATGCTCTGTCCAGCTGATCCCCATTCTGTTACTGGTTGGCAGCATGTGGGAACATCCACAGCCTTGTCATCGATCCATAGGCAGGACCCATACTCTGTCCCTAAGGTTAGCTCTGTGGAACATTCTGGGCTCAGGTCCCAGAGAATAGTGACATGTCAGCAGCCCATTCAAATGAACAGGCTGAGGGTAGCACTATGTTAGCTGGGGTGGGGAGGGGGAGGGGGGAGGGCATTGGGTGGGAGTGCTAAAATGGGTGCTGTGTAAAACACTGCAGGGGTAGGCCATGAAGCATGGCTCCATGAAAGGTATGGTCTTCCTGGATAGGCTCTGTGTGTGCAGGAGTTAGGACGCAATGAAAAAGTCTTTTTGCTGAAGATAAATATTTCAATGAGTTTTTGTTCCTGTGATTATTTTATTCATACTGATTAGAAAGGCTTGGGTAAGGGTAAAGGTTCCCAGAGTTCCCCAGTTTCTCAAAAATGTGTAGTCGAACATGAAATCTGGGATAAATCCAAATAATCATTCACAGGTTTTTCTATCAGTCTTTATGTAGCTTGGAACTCTCTAGGTAAGTTATTCAAAGGAAGCTTTTTTTTCCCACATGGTTTTCAACCATTGTCATTACCAAAAATGTTTTTCTCTTCCTGCTGTTGCTCCTGGAGGATCTTTCAGATCTATTTTTAAGGCCTTGACCTTTATTTGTGAAATCCCTTGAGGTAACTTGGGAATGTGATTGGTACTATATGAATGAAATGGAATTCAAATGAGCTGAACCATAACTGTTGAAAGAGGGCTTGCTTATTATTGCACTTCCAGTCAAAGTCAAATCATATTCATATAAACACTTCCCCTTGTGGAAGATTTAGAAGCATAGACGTGGGTTTGGGGTTCCTTCCACCTCATATCTGTATACAATTAAAAAAAAAAAAAAAACCGCTGAAAGAAGTCACTGAAGATTATGAATAAACAATTCCCAAAAGGTTACAACAAACCTTGCTAAAGAAATCCCCAAGGACTGAATACAAATGCTAGATCTGAAAGTCCTTTTAATTTGTTTTGACGCTTGCCACATTGGTTTTACTTTCATCTGTCTTTGGTGCTGTACCTAAGTTTTATAATGGTAGGGAAAACCCTGATTCAGCTCGAACAGCCTCAAACTGAGACTCTACTAAGCTAGTATGGTTTTAAATCAGTATTTTACTAATACACTATACTCTTGCTTAATACTAAACTAACAGTGTAGGTCACTGTATTGATGAACATGAGGGGGTGTTAGAGGAAGTGTAAGAAGAAGTGTCAACATACCACTTCAGACTGTGTTAATACTTTCCTTTTTAACAAGCTTAACTGTTTTTTGCCTGTTTGCTGTGTCCTGGTACAACTCAGCCACTTCAGTACCCAAAGAGTAGTTGTAGATTAAAACCCAAGATGTCGGTATGAAACTTTGGGACATGGTTGGGTTGGGATTTATTCATTCTCTCTGTATTCTCTCATTTATAGTAGGGCTGTGTATTGGCAAGAATCTTGGAATACAATACTAGGACCACAATACGATATATCACGATATTGCATGATAATGTTAAAATGGTAATTGTTCTTTTTTTAAGTTCCTTGAAGAATTGAATTACTCCTGAAATCTGCACAAATACTAAACATATTTTTATTTGATAACAGGATCTAATGCTACATTACAAAATATTCCTGTTAAAACTTTTACAGTCATTAAAGTTTAAGATCCTGCTCCAAATGTTCATATTCTATTAGTTCATAACTTTTTACTTTTGCCGATCCCAACTAGGGCTGTGGAATTAATTTAATTTTGATCACAATTTTGACTTTGTTGTTAAACAATCTCAAAACTCACATAATCAAGATGAAACAATTTATTTTCCGTTTTTCTTCACACAATTTCTGAGATGCATGTGCGCAATACATTCCATTCCATTGCAAAACAGCTGTAAAGTACATATTTGTAGTCAAAATGTATTTTCAATTTGAATGTTTTGCATAAATAATCAATAACAGTGTTTTTTGAGAGAGAGAAATGCTGAATAAATGCATTGTGAAATTCAAAATTAATTGTTTGAATAATCGTGATTTCAATATTGACCAAAATAATCGTGATATTGATTTTTATTTTTATTTTTTTTCCATAATTGAGCAACCCAAATCCCAACACAGGAACTAATATCTGCCTCTCAGACAGTAAATAGTGCTTTTAGGATGCTTCAAATAACCGTTATTTAATAAAACAGTGTTAAATAATAATAATAATAATAAAGGAAAATATACACAATAAAGAAAAACAAAAAAGAAATATGAACCTCCATCATATCTGCATTTGAATGAACACCTACAAATATTGATACACTATTTTATAATATAGATACAGTATCATGAAATGAAATATTGCAGAACGGTTATGTTCTTAAAACACTACTTTATAGGTGCATCTGCTCAATATCATAATATTGAAGAGTTAAATGGGTCTTTTAACACAATATCACAGCGGCACCACACTTCACTACCTGACCTTTCCTTTCAGTATGGATATCATTATAAACTGCTGGCTATGAAAATATATACTGTATGTGTCTACAGTATATATTTCTGTCTTTTCACCTACCCACTCATATGAGTAAGCTTAAGTAGTAGGTCATGTTTTCATGTAGGTGTCCTTTTGATTCCTCAGTATCCAAAGAACTGGCAATGGATAAGTATCCTGTGCTAATCCATTAAATAATGCTCTGAGTGATACTGAGCTTAAACTGGAATGATGCCAAACACTGACTTGGACTTCATTAAAGTAAAGTGTAGCATGGGTCCTAAATGGAGGATAACAGAACAACTCTCTGTACGCATGCTACTTATCCTACATGCATATTAAAGACCTTACCCTTCTTGAACTTCCGTCTCTCTCACGTGACTACTGTTGAGTCCACCGCAGCACCAAGGAGGAAATGACTTTGTCTTTTTGATGTCTGTGAATGTTTATGTTCAACAGCTGTTTATAGTACACTTAAATGACATACGGTAACTTATCTTGTAAAAGCAGTAATGCAATGCGTTTTGCTGCACATTACCGCATTTGACACTACAAATTTCTTGCATTGTATGGTAACAACATTGGTGCATTATGTGTTTACCATTTAAAACGGTCAAAGTGAAACTGAATGTGCACTTAAAACATCAATTGTAAACTGTCATCAAAAAACCTAGACTGGATGTGATACTGAGAAAGTGGAGGACATGTAAGAGTGAAGAAGAAATGCCGTTTAGCCTTTCTTCTGTTACTAAGACTGCATGACAAATTCCTTTAAGTTTTATGTTATACAAGACATGTTAATCTTATGACGTGGAATGGCTTGATTACTGAATAACTTGGATGAAGTTAACGACTGTGCAAAATACTAGTGAATAACGTGAGTGGCCACCTTCTGATAAAACCTGTGGGAATAGGGTAACGCTACTCAAATGAGGTCAGTAGGTCCACATATGAAAAGAATTAGGACATGGATGATTAGAGATTGTAATTCATAGGTCTGAATAGAAAGCTTTGTGAAACTATGTGGTTTCTCTGTGGCGACCAGTTCTGTAAAACAAAGGCGTATTGGAAATTGTTTCTAGTTCGTCTGTCGAACTGGTGTTACTTTCATGTCCATGATGAGTGCACTTTAACATCCAGAAAGAAGAAGAAAGCATTTATCCACTGCATACAGCCAAACATTACATTCATCCTTAACCCATAAGGACCCAAACATCCACTGGCAATCAAACGCATCTACTGATCGAAACTGTTTTATACCTGTTAATCCACTAATCCTATCAATACACAGGGTGCTCCCCAGACAATGGAACAACAGCGCTGCACCAGGATACTGCTAGCTCAGCACCGCTATACTCATTTTCAAGTCTTTTCTATTTTCCCTCAATAATTTTGGTAAAATCTACCGAAATTCATTGGGTTTGCAGGGATGCGCTCCATTTTCCATGTTTTTCCTTTGAAATCTCACGGAGTTGTACCCATCGTGAGGTTTTAGCATGAGACTTACTTCAGTGACAGTGGATGGACACACTTGTTTTATGTTCAGTTATTGAGAAATTATACTGAAAAAGTCAATTTTTCTTGAGTTTTCTCTGTATTTTATATAATAATCCTCAACTTTAATCTGAGCTTTTATGAACATCTCTGATCAGTGGATTAAATATCGGAAAATACATGATTTAAATCATTAGGATAATATTACAATCAATACTGATAAATCGCTTAAAAGTTAAATGTAGAGAAAAATTAATTTGGGAACTGCCATAAAATTAGCACTGAAGTGATGTAGTCATAATGCCTTACATTTTCATCAGTCTATTGCATCATTTTTTATTACTTAGATTTAAGCTTGTACAAGTTGTCTATAAATTTGCAATACAGTAATGCTGTTGTTCATATCTTACAGGTCCTGTCTTCACGACCATTGATCAGATTTAATGGAAACCAAGGGGTAAGTATGCCATTCTACTCACTGCCTCCTCCAAGTACATTCCTGCACCATTTCATTATTGTTATTAGACAATAGCAATAGCCTGCAATGATAGATGATGCAAATGATAGATGATCTGTGTGCGAGCCTCCTAACATGATACTTGAGCAGAACACCTTAAACTGGTTGCCTTCTAGAGCAGCAAGAATGTCCACATAGATCACCTCAGATCACTTGTGCTGTCTTACCTTCATGTAGAATATGGTAATAATAAATGTAGAAACAAAAGAAGCAGCAGTGAAATTAAGCGGAAATTGTTTTTGTAATCGAGGATGTAAGTAACCATGCCCTCTTTCTGTTTCTGCTGCTTCTAATCATGACAGTGACAAAATCTGAACAAGGCTAAGCCACTGCTCTCTTTATAAGCTATTACTGCTCCACTGTAGATGATAAACATCCTCATGCTCACAAACATTCTCTGCATAAGCAACTGTTTCCTGCAGGGTAAAAGCCAAACATTGCATGTGTGAGCCTGCCTATTGTTAAACAGTCTCACATGCTTAAGTATTCTCTGTACACCTCTAGGCTCATGCAGTTTAACAAGCAATTTATCTGAATCCTGTAGTAATTTTTGTCCTCACACTTTGTTGTCATGATAAGCTTTTGTATGAGGATCATTCTTGATAAGTTGTTTTATCTCTAAATACACAGAATGCATCTTTCCTAACAGTTCTCTACATATTCACTGACCTTATCCTGTGTCTGGTTGAGATGGCTCTGTGTATTAAGAAATATGAACTGAATGTGTGCTTGGGATTGATGGATGATTAATGGACATGTTGCTGAATACCACACTGATAACCCTTGTAGCTGAGGATGTTGAAGGTATGAGTTACCCAGAAAAGCATATTTGCAATGCTGTGTGGAGTTGGCACATCCCTGTCCTTAGTGGTTACTTTGTTTAGTAAAAATATTATTAGTCTCTCCATAATGCAGTTGCTAAAAATGTGCATACTAATCACATTTTC
This sequence comes from Ostorhinchus rueppellii, assembly GCA_030068375.1. Taxonomy (NCBI): domain Eukaryota; kingdom Metazoa; phylum Chordata; class Actinopteri; order Kurtiformes; family Apogonidae; genus Ostorhinchus; species Ostorhinchus rueppellii. The sequence goes on from JAQQZY010000020.1 coordinate 27,305,053, forward strand.
TCTAAGAATAGATGGTGATGGATGAGATTTGTCAAAATGAAGAGCTTTCAACACAGCAAGAGTGTGGACATGTGGCCATTTATGTCAATTCTGACATTCAACATGTACATATTTTTATTCATTCAGAATTCATGTGGCATTTACATCGCTCTAGATATTTTTTTTCCAAAAACAATGATGGGACATAGTTTATGTTCCAATTTCAAATAGAAGTGCAGCTGGGCAGTGTTTGATTTGTTTGAATTATTCATTTGTGACTTGTCTGTTGGCTACCTTGCTAGCGAACTAATATTGCTTGATAGTATTATAAACACTGATGACATGATGTTGGCTCTGATGGACATTACAAACATCCTGCACTGACTAAGAGGCCTGTCCTTCATTTGGATTAGGCAGCAAAGTGCATTTATGACCCCACCCTCCAAGGGGAGGCAGAGGGTATTGTTTTTGGTTCAGTTTGTTTAACTCTAGCAGCAAAACTATTGGTTGAATTCATACCAAACTAGGTTTATAGATTGTCAGTGACCCAAAATAGATCTCTTTATATTTTGGGAACAGTAGGTCAAAGTTCGCATTTTTTATGAATTTATAAAATCTTTTTTCTCCCCTTTTCTTATAATGGGCAAAATTTCAACTGTCTATAGCAGCAAAAATATTAGTTAAATGTATGGCATATTGGGTTTATAGATTGCCAGTGACCCAGAATAGACGTGATTACATTTTGGGAAAAGTTGGTCACAGTTAAAATTTTTAAAATAAATTTTCTAATCATTATTTCCCCCATTTACTTATAATGGGGGAAAATTCAAATAGAGACAGTTGATATGCTGACATCAGCACATGCATAGACGTGATGACATCAGCTGGATTGATTGCAAAATAAGCTATATGACGTGCAAGGGGTGGGGTTTATAGGTGCCTGGAACCATTTGTTTAGAGTTGCTTTGATGTTGAAAGTGTTAGTCACTGATTTGTCTCGAGCTGAACATTTTAGGGAAGCCAATGCTAGGTCAACATCCATGCCAATTGAACACTAAAAGGGATAATCAGTGGAGAGATTGTGGGTTGACACTGAGGAAGTAAACCACGAGTGAATACATGTCTGTTTTCACAAGTTTATAGAAAGAAATGGCCAAGAGAAGCTTTCACTTCCTATCAACTTGTAAATGACGCTTGTAAAGTTCACTGAATTCCACTCTATACAATTACATACTACATGTGAAATGTTGCTCAGATGAGTCAGTTTAGAACCATGGTAATCTGATATTAACCCTTGTGTGGCCTTCCACATCCAATAGACAAAGGCAGCAGAATGAGGTCAAATTGACCCCAAGGACTACACAAGGGTTAAAAAAAAAAAAAAAAAAAAAGTGATTTTAAAAAAAAAAAAATAATGTTAAGAGCCGAAAAGAACAATCAGATCTTGGCAATAAATGGATAGAGCTGTTAGGGTTGTAGTGCCACCATAGCCGTATGTAACAAGCAAGAGCTGTTCACATATAGAGGTGCTACCTCATACTATAAATCACACACATTGTCAGTCTTCACACTTCATGCTGCCTGTAGTAGGTAGCTTGTTTTATGGTTTTCTTTTTAAGCTCTGAAGTCGTGCTTTGGGAATTCACTGAATGCATCCAGTCCTTCCAAAATAAGCACTTACAAAACGGTTATAGATTGACCCAGCAGCAGTCCACTGAATTTGTTCAGCGTTCATCATTTGATCGTAGTTGTTCTTCCTTTTATTCTTACTGTTTTGTTTTTTCATTCGTTTTTGTTTTTTTACCTGCTCTTTTTATCATAAATAATGTCTGTTTTGTTCTGTTTAAACACCCCCTGAATGCATTTGAGGTTACCGACATACAGCAACAGAAAAAATGATTGAGTTTGAAAATTACATGTCATAGAATTACTCAGATGACATCGCTTCTACGTACATATTCCTTTTCTTGATCTGTTATTGGTGTTGCATACATGTCGCCAATAACACTTTTTTTTTTTTTTTTTTCAACATCTGCACAATACAGATACAGAAGCATAGTTAATGTTTTGAATCTTATTTTTAGGTGTTGAAATGGTAAAGAAAAGCATGCATTTTATTGATGCAGCAGGCTCACATTGGTGGCAAATCTGTTAATGGTGAGATCACAATGGAAGTGTGAAAGTGACTCAGTTATATAACAGATGGCCTGGCCGTTAAGATAAGATCCAGTATTCATTCACTCATATTTATTCATCTGATACAGCTTGTGAGTTTGAAGAATTCAATTCATGCACCATGGTTTCTTGCACCACACAGAGGAACGAATTTAGACTGAAAACTGACAAATGATGCAGCTGTATGTATGCACTGTTTTTCTATGAGGTTTAAGTTCAGATGCTTGTGGTCAAAGTGAACATTTACTCTCCATCTGTCTCTTTAGTACCTGTTGATCTAATTGTGTAACTTTGCTTATCTGTGACTTGGACGTGCTTCTTTCCTGTAGTAACCCCATGTAGTTTTTTCTTTCCATTACCTTGTCTTTTTCTCTGAATTATTGTTTGCTTCTGTCTGTCAAAGGCTGCGGTGAAACAAACAACCCTGTATGGGGAAAATGCATTTCCCTTTGACTGCTGTGTTGAATCAGCAGGGGGCTCGGACAAATAAATACACTACTGTTGAACATTGCTCATGTTTCATTTCCACAAGGTAATATGCTGTCCTCTGTCACAGTGCTGCATTTGCCTGATCAAACACATGCAAGAGTGTGTTCCTGGATCACTTTGTCACATCATTTCTGTCTTCCTTCATTATTTCAAATTGAGAGGTACGGTTCGATATTATTATAAACCTAGTGTGGTGTTCTGGCATGTGACTAGTCTTCACACTCATGTATCTATCAAACTGGATTTTCTGGATTGTTTTCCAGCCTATTGGTATCTGAAAGGAGTCAAGAACACTCCCCAGCAATAGTATGAACAGATCTGGTTTTGGTGGGAAAGTTTGTCTTGGTTATTTTAGTATATTCAAAGGGCACACAACTGCTGTAAGCACATTGAACAGCGTTCATGGCCTCAGTTGTTCTGCCAGTATTTGCCTTCTTTGAATTTTGCTGCTAAACACCATCTACAGTCATTTTCCTTTTCTTGCATCGTGATTTTTCTTTTAATCTTCCTCAAACATTACAGATTGTGGCTTTGAAATTGTAGCTGGTTGCCTCTTCCCAAGCACAAGATGATAGCACATACATACAGTTGTGCTCAAAAGTTTACATACCCTGGGATGGACTTGATGGACACATGGGATGGACTTGAATGTTCCAACATGACAATGACCCAAAACACAAGGCCAGGTCAACCGGTCATTGGCTACAGCAGAAAAAAAGTGAAGGTGAAGGAGTGTCAACCTCAGTGTCCTGACCTCAATATCATTGAGACCTCCCCAAAGTGTCTCAAACATGCAGTTCATGCAAGAAAACTTAAAATCTTAAAGGAACTGAAGGTGTTTTGGCAAGAAGAATGGCCAGCTTTAGCATCTGAGAAAATAAAGAGCCTCATCCACAATGACCATAACAGACTTCAAAACTGTCATTGACATTATAGGGGCCGATACCAAGGATTAACACCTAGGTTATGCAAACTTCAGATTAGGGTCATTTGGATAGTTTCTGTTATCAGTGTGACTTAAAAAGAGCAAACACATTTGTTTGATAATAAATGGCTTCACCCAACCACTAGCCATGAGTGAAAGAAAAATTTTGTATTATCATTCATGTTCTCTGAATATAGTAAAAGAATCACAAATTCTGCTAGGGAATGTAAACTTATGAACACAAATGTACGTAGTCTACTGTCTGTGCACCCTGGATTTGACAATGTAGTTAATTTGATTTGCATCCTATAGAAAATGTGAGGCAGTGTCAGGCACTGCAAAATATTTGATCAGAGTGTCAATGTCCGTTTGCTGTTTCTGTGCTCTGTCTGTTGCCCCTGGCCTCCGAGACAAGACTAAAGAAACTTTGTGGAGGTTGTCCCTCTTCAGCGACCCCTGCATGAAAAGAAGCATTGTTTGCTAGAGGCCATGCAGAATGAGAAGATGAGGCTAGCTACAGGCACCGCAAGGAGGGGGTGGTTGGACATCCTCTTTGAAATGTACTTGTACACATCAGAAAACCTGTAAAAAGATTGTTTTGTTGCAGAGGTGGTGTGTTGTAGCATTGGTCCTGCCTTTCTTGCAGTGTTTGTAATGTTTTCTGTTTAATTAATTTGTGCTCCTCATTTCTGTTGCGCCATTATGTTTAGATTTTGTGGCTTTCACATTTGTAATGAAGACTGTGATTTTTGGATGTTTTTGGAAATAGGTCATGGACAAGTTTATTTATGTAGCACATTTACAATGACAAAGTGGTGTATCAAAATATAGGTAAAAATACAAGATATGATAAAACTAGTGTGTGTGTGTGTGTGTGTGTGTGTGTGTGTGTGTGTGT
>JAQQZY010000020.1:27309618-27319639 GCA_030068375.1 Ostorhinchus rueppellii
GCACTAAAACTGGTTTTAAAAAAAAAAAAAGTAAATGAATATACTACATTTTCCTTGTGTTACAGGCTTCAGTATGGAGCAGTTAAGAAAAAAAACATCTTCCATGTTACACCTATTGTTTGACTGTTGTCTCATGTGTCCTGAATTTTCTCTGTTGTATATTATTTCCTAGCGAGGCTTGTTTTAATACGTCAAAGTCAGATGTACATTGTCTTCCTAGTTCCTGGTCTGTAATAGTACTGTAACCATTATCTTGCTTCTTTCCAATGATGCTACGTGCATCAATCATGTCTATTTCTTGTCACTGTCATCCTCTACAAAGTGAGTCACATAGTCACAAATGAGTCACTCCCTAGTACTTTACATTTCAGTCAGTTCCTCTGCCTCTTTATCATCGTTGGATTTACGCAGTCAACCCACTTCCTCTGTTTCCACCAGAACGGTGGTATGGTTAGAGATTTTTGCTAGCTTTACATTTATGTCTGCTCTGCAGAATACTGAAATCAGAATGGCTTTTACTTTTTAAATGATGTATATTCATCTCTTCATATTTTGCTCCGAATATAAATTTTACAGTTGAGATTAAGCTGACTGACTATATGTATTTTTTTTTTTTTTTTATTTGCTGTTTTTCACATTGCACAGCAGAATTGGTGTATAATATATTTTGTTGCAAACAGTTGCATCAGTAGCTTTTTTTTTTTTTTTTTTTTGCACCTTAGCCTCAGTGTCAGACTTGGATGACCGCCCCTTTTTTTTGTCAGGTGCAGGGACAGGAATGAAGAAGCATGAGATGAAATGAAGTAGAATACTGAGATATTAACATGTTTTCTTGGTGTGAGGGGAAAACACCTAAAGGCAAAGAACTGACATCATTTGTAGGTTGGAACCTGGTGCCCACAGGTTTAAGGGGTGAGCCCGGGAACATCTGGTTCATCTGTGGTTGTTCATATAACGGAGGTGGTTTACGCTTTATGCCGTGATAACTTTTTCTGAACACAAACGATGGTGACAAAAGTAACACTGACTGCAAGTTACGTTAAAGACACAAACACAGAAACAGATGGTGCGTATTGTCTGTCCTCTGCGAACATTCCGTACTTAATTCTCTGTTTTCCAGGAGCTAGCAGCTGCGTAACCAGAGCCATGTAAAGATCATCATAGTATCTTATAAGCCTCTGTGCGTACCCAGACAGAGAAGCAGTGCCATCAGGAACTGTGGAGGTAGCAAATCTTTTCAGAGCGACTGTGTGAGTTAATGGAAAAACTACCGACATATTTATGACGACCCTCCTCAATATCAACATCATCCTTAGCATCTATATTGATATTACCTCCTCTGTCGTTGCCATGTTTATTATTAAGATAAGATATTTTTTAATTTACTTTCTTCTTCTCAAAAAACTTTACTCCTCGTGGTATTTGGTAAGTATGGTTAATTAAGAGTGGCGCCCTCTGATGGATTGATTGAAAAACGGTCATTCCAATGGAGTAAATGTCAGTAGCATCACTTTGTTACAGTCAGACTAATGAGAATAAAGCACATTTTCAAAAGTAACTAAGAATTGTAATGGCATTAAGAACTTGTATTGGTACCTGGTGTCAGCGAGTAATCAAATGTAAGTACTTCAGTCAGTCAATCAATCAATCTTTATTTATGTAGCACTCTTTCATACACTGAAAAGTGCTTCATATATAAAATAAATACACCCCACTACCACCACACACACACATGCACAGACCCCACTACCCATGTACCCAATGTTAATACCCATAAATATCAATTTTTTAAAAAATGTAGTTGGTCTGAAAAAAGTGGTATCGGTGCATCCTTATGAATAAAAGCACTTGACAGACTCATTAATGGGTTAAATCCTTGGACCTGTTGACCTCATGAGATTTAATACTTGTAGTTCTCCACTTTGACACTATTTAACAGGACCAGGGTTGACCTCAAAGAAATAGGCTCCCATTCATTGAATACACCCTAATATGATACTTATAAGCCTTTTAACTTGGACATTCATACGGTCAATGTCAATCTTTTCCTGTCTATATTTTTAAAATTCCTCTTATTGGTGTAGGTTTACAGTCTGTTGAAAAATACATGCAGCTCTATACGAGGGCTGGAGCCAACAGTAATTTCTGTTGTTAGTTCCAATATGTTCAGTCTTCGTTCCATTATATTCCCCTGTATTGGTCAGCATTAACATGAACAGGAAATGGAAGAAAACAAGGAGTCGTCTAATAATTTTTTCCATGATTGTATATGTTGTTCGAGCTGCTACCCAAAGGTATCCATTACCCGTCTACTGTCATGGATGAGTAAAGAAACCAGAAAGTGTGTCAAATTTAACAACTGGAACAAGCATTGGGACATTTTTCCCTTTTTTATTTAAAAAAAAAAAAAGAGGAAAAACAAAACACCTACTCATACAATTAATTAATGCTCCAATGTACTTAATCTTCTGGAGGGTTGCAGGAGGTGCTGAACCCTCGGTGACCAGCAGGTGACGGAAGAATATACACTGAATGTGTGGCCAGTTCATGGCAGGGCTGATGTATACAGATGAACAACTATTCAATAGCACATTCACACCATCACACATTCATATCAGTTCATTTGCAGATGTACTACAGACCTATCCATGTTTGGGAATCATCCTCTTATGTCAACCTTGCTCCTTTTTCTCACGGGCAGACTGATAACTAATTGATTACTACCTTCATGACACTGTTGAGTATTATGCCAATTGTTAGGCTTTTTTGAGCCTGTTAATGTAAAGATATCCTACTGTTTAACAATACACACCTCTGGACTAGTTGTACCTATGGAAGTAAAAATGACTGAACTTATTTTATGCCAGTTTCATTCTGTTTCCTTAAGCTGTGATATAGCAGAGGCATCTTCCATTATGTTATAATGAAGAATAACATGATGGATATCTGCGAGCACAGGGACAGGAAGGTGCATAAGGGACACTGTATTTATAGTCGGCCACCTGCGACCTTCACACGTGTTAAGACTTTAGGTAAACAGAGTTGAGCTGCCTACAGTGTGACCACATGTCATCCCCAGTGCTGATGAAGGAGCCTATGTCACACACAGTGTGAGCCTCTGATCTAAGTTTAATTGGGAATAGCCCACTCACTAATTAAGAGAACCTGTAATGGGGATCCAGAACCATCTCATTGGTAACTCCAGCTTTCTTTTGTTGCCCTTGGTCAGTGTAATGCACAGTCCTTGTCTGTGAAACCACTTGAATTCACACACGTGGAAAACGGATCTGAGCAGGGGTTAGTCAGCCTGGCCCTCTTAGAAACACGACCCTTAGCTTTGCCTAACCTTGTCGTCGGTCCTGCTCTCCTTTCCCTTATTCATCACGGTTCATATGTGAAAGTGGCCTGCACCCTGCAAGACCTCTCAAATTAAGAGTCAGGCTCTTTTATTTTATTTTTTTTCTAAGGCCAACACTGAATTGAATTAAATGTTAACTGTTTTCACCCAGTGCCTGTTATGTTGCCAGTTTGTGCATTCATTTGTTACTGGATAAAGTATTCAGTTTAGCAGCTGCCTAGTGATTTGAGGTTTGTGGAGGACGGCAGCTCCAGTTGACCTTGGGCAACTCCACTTCTTTCATAGTCCTCTGAAAGCAACACCTGCAGAATGAGAGGCGCGTAATTATTATGGCGATGGAATTGCCTGTGTAAAACTGTTGAAGGCCAAAGACTGTAGAAATACCTCTGTTATAGTAATTTACTTGCGGCTCTTCCAAACACACATGGTGCTGAAATTATCTGTTAAGGAATGGGTTTGAAGAAGACAAGGTGCTGCATTTTATTTAGTTGTATTTGAAGTTTTCACTGTTCTTTATGCCAGTAAGGAGATAGTTGAGGCTCACTGCTGTGCCTGTACGAGACTGAATGAAAACTGTTTTTTGTGTTTATAAATAGGGAATGGAATGCAAGAAATTACTGTACTTAGTGACTGCTATCGGGGTGTTTGGACAGTCTGTTTATTTTAAAGCGAATCCTCATGTTTTAATGTGTGTATGTGTTTCTGCTCTTTTTCCTTTTTCTTCAACAGAAAATTTCAATACCACGGTCAGAAAATTCTAGTGAACTGCAAACATTTACTTTCTACCTGTCGAATGTGGGCAGAGACAACCCCCAGGGCAGCTTTGACTGCATCCAGCAGTACATCACCAGGTAAGAGCAACTTGTTTTACACCATATCATTGTTACATTTTTGTACAACACACTATTTTCTTGTATCTGCATGGGCATAAAATTCACTAACCATGAAGTCAATGTATACTAATAGTTTGAGCATTTAAACCATGGCAGCACTGTGTTTGGGGGGGGGGGGGTCAACTGTCCTTTAACTTGACGTTTTCCAGACACTGGAGTTGTTTGTTTAACAGTAAGGACCTGAGGTGAACCAGCAAGACTCTGAGTAAGACATACGATTCCACAATAAACAAAACTGAGACTGTCAGTAAATGCCATGGAAGTTGTTTTTCTGTATTTAAAAGTGAAAAAGGACACATGATAGTATGGCAGGCAGGGACTTTTGTTGTTAGTGTCTGTTCTTGCAGCATCTGTCACTCATTATTGGTACCAGCACAACCCCCTTTTAGCATCAGGGCCTTAACTAACTATATTCTGCACACTTTCTTCTGTCCTCACATGTGCAAAAAATCCTGACTGATTCAAATGAATAGGAACAGATGTCTATGTTGAAGAGGAAGGAAATTAGAAAAAAAAAAAACTTAAAAAAAAAAAATGGGAACAACAAGAATCTTCTACTTCCCCCATACTGTCTCAGTTTCAATCCCCTTTATTCTGAAAATATTTTTAACATGTGGGTCATGCAGAGTTCATTGTCATCTAATAAATAAAGTAATCTAATCTAATAAAGTTCAGCCTCCAGTGAGTGTGCCAGTATTTTATTTTTTTTTCTTCCAGATTTTCCTCAGTGTAAGAAAATGAGCAAAGTCAAGGATAGGACTTGATGTACACTGCAAAAAAGGGCTGTCTAACAACAAGATAAAAACACTAAATCTGAGGAAAAAGGTCCTCAAAACAAGTGAAATATCTGTCCATGCAGCAAGATAATGTCACTTGACAAGATTTCTTGAATTATGATTGTTAAATCTAGAAATAAGCATGTCTACGGATGTATGAACACTTAAAATAAGAAATTAACTCTTAAAACAAGGTAAATTATCTAGCACTTCTAAATTTAAGTTTTTATATCTTGGTAAGAACCAAATAATTTGCAGTACTTGTTACTAGAAATTGAAAGTTGAAATTAAATTGAAGAAACAGTTGTTCTGTAAGTAAAGGGATGAGCTGTCAGACAGATTTAATGCCAATGCAAAGAATAGACTTTGGTCATCTTCAAGTGGCAATCTTTATCTTCAGTATTTTAAAAAGATCAAAATTATAGCAAAATATTGGTTCTTCGGGCTACTTTGAAACTGCTTAAGTGAGTAGTAATTATGTCCCTACATTGTTCATTCTCCTATTCATTCATTTTTCCTCTGTCCTTGACTTTTTTGTCTTCTTTTGTTACAGTGAAGGAAGTATTCAGCTGGATTGTCTGGGTGGAATCCAGGACAAGATTACAGTATGTGCCACAGACGACTCCTACCAGAAGGCCAGGGAAAGTATGGCCCAGGTTGAGGAGGAGACTCGCAGTAGGAGTGCCATTGTCATCAAACCTGGGGGCAGATACGTAGGTATGTAGAGACACGATACTGATGCAGGCAGACCACACAATGCGCACTTGGCAGCTGGTATGTTTTTTTTTTTCTCCAGCAGAGACTCATTAACATCCGTATTCAATAACTCGAGTCCAGTGGAGGAGGCATAAAGGGTACATAGAACTGAATTGCTCATGTTCATAATTCCCTCAAACCTTTTAATATTTATTCAATATTTCTTTAAACTGCTGATTTAACCCTTTAACCCCTGAGACATTATTTCAATGAAACATGCTGCTTGGAATTCCTATCTGTTTCAGTGTCATAAAAGCTGCTGTGAGTATGTGCTTGTGTTCCTTTACTTCAGTGGTTTTGTTTTACTGTGTATTTTAGGGTCAAAAATGGAGGAATAGCAGAAAAAGACAAAGAGAGGAATTGCAGTTTGACAGGGTTTTACTAAATGCGGCAGTCAGAATGTGCATCAATAAGAGATGTTGAACATGAACTGTGAACTGGAACACACTGAACAACAAGTATTTGAGATTTGGCTCAGCAGTCTTTGTTTTGGGGCTCTTTTTTTTTTTTTTTTTTTTTTCCTGGCTGCTTTTTGACACCTGGTTGAACTCCAAAAGTCTGTTGTGTGTTCAAAACTCAGTAAAAACACAAACTTAAAAAAAAAAAGAAAAAAAAAAAGCCATAGCACTGTAAACAACAGATAAACAAATCAAGGAAAATGGTTTTGAAAAAGCCTAAACAGTCTATTTTTATGGCAAGTCTGTCTCACTCGCTGCTCTGTTTTGCCCTCCATTACACACGCAGCGGCGGGTGCACTGAGCATGCTCAGATGTCTATAGAAAGCACAAGGTCTATTCTCAACGCATTTTTATTTTTTTTATTTTTTTTTTTTTTTAAATAAATCATGTGTTCAGAATTCTTGTCACAGATGCATCACATCAGGGGATAAAGTCTCTGTCAACTGTAAAAAAAAAAATAAAATAAAATATGAGAAAAGGCTGAAAAGAATCACCCAAATGGACTATGTGTTTGTGTAGCCTTGCTTCACTGGTGAATGGACTCACATTGGTCCTGACAGTTTGTTTGGGTCTGGGAGTGCATGGCAGGAGGCCAGGACACTGCCAGAATCCCTCGGCTCTAACCAGGACACTGTTCACTTTGATACCGGTTGATTCCTCCGTGGTCAGTAGCAATAACGCATTGATCATCAATCTCTGCAAACCTTATGACTTCAGTTTAAACACACATAAACCGACATGAATTTGCACATCAGCTTCCTATTTTATTTATTTTTTTTATCTCTGATCTGCAATATACAACACCTGGCCCATTGTTGTTGAAGCAGAACACCACAAATACTCTGCCTCATTGCCTTTTTATAGAAAGAAATCTAGTGTAAACCAATGCCCTGTTCAGCACTGAATCAGAAAATGTTTGTGCTGATCCTCTTTTAATCCTGTGTGTGAATCACCTTAAAACAGTGTAAGAAGCTGCTGATAATAGCTGTTTGCATCAGGAGGTGAGTTCAGGTGGACCCGGCAGCTGTAAAGATTATTATGTGATGCACCAGTGTGACTCATCTTCCAATTCTCTCAGCCATTATCAGCTACAGAGTTAAAAGATGTTGACATATAAAAATATATTACTTGATAAGACTATAGTTATTTTCTGTTCTTAAGAAAACAAGTAGGTATGCTGAATCCTATTCAGCCAAAGATTCAAAGATTGTTTTAGTGGTAAATTGTCAACTAAATTTGTATTGTAAGTTGTTGGGTTTTTTTTTTTTTTTGTTTGTTTTTTTTTTTAGAACAAAACAAAACTGTGGGTTTCTTTATTAAATCATCCTTGTCTTGGTGACTTTTCCTTTTTGGCTTGCCCACACTAGTTATTTTCTCAATAGGTTTTACAGTTTTTAATTAAAGTTGGCTTTTTACTTAAAGTACATAGGCCAAAATGGCAAATTAGCATCATTGAACTTTACAGTGTGTAGGTTATAACTAGAGATTCGCAGGATCGGGCCTCAGATATAAAAATTAATAAGTATCGAACAGTATCGGAATATTACATGACGACGCCGATCCACCTTCCAGTACAATAATATAAAATAACAGTTTCACTGTACAGTAGGAGTGAGTTCCACACATTTGCGGCAACTAGACAAAAGTGACATCTTCTTCTTTGAGACAGGCATAAGCGACATCACCTGGGTAGACCCCCATACTAGGGGCTGGTAGCTGATCCCTGACTTATTGGCAACCCACGGGACCCCCTCCCCCATCTAACTACCATCCATAACGCCTGCTCCTCCACCATAGCGGTTCCTATTCTCTTATAAAATAGATTAGAGCATCCCTGGTTACAACCTACTCTGTACTTGGACTCTTTGGTCAGTTGAACTTTGAATGAACAAGGTGCACACAGTTAGAACGGCAATGACGTCCTCACAAAAACACAGCTGACAAGAATGATACAAATCCTTCACATATGATGCTATTGAATGGAAACCCCCTTTAAAATTTAACACTATTTATTATTAGCATTATGTTGTTCTGCAGCATGAACACAAAACAAGATTTAAAGTATAAAAATCCTAGCTGCTCATAAACGTCGACATCATTCTATAGTAACAGTACCTCTTCAAATGTTCTGAATACATTGTACACCAGTTTGCCATCCAGATCTACCGTTCTGCCTGTAAGGAGCTGTTGAGGGCCCTCCACTACAGTGAGCCCACACATGCCCCTTCACAATGGAGGATATAGCAGGTGCAAACCTTACAGGACAACAGCACTAAGTGGTATTGCCGCTCATGTGCTTAAAGCTCCAGGCTGTCGAACTCATTTAACATTCTGTGCTCCATCTCTACATGAGCGAGGGCAGCATCCACTATCAGATCCAGGACAGCACATCCCTCAGAATTCAGCCATTTCTGACCAGCCACAGTTCTATTGCTATGAAATAAACACATGGACAAAAAAAACTGGTCTTGTATGCCGTCTTTCCAGTCCTCAGACCACAGCTGGACCCCTCTCATTTGCTTTCAAGGCCAATTGAGGGGAAGAGAACACGGGGTACTCATGAAGAACAGGGTGAATGTGTTGTGATGTGCCTTGGAGCACCTGCTGAATTCAAACTTAACATTATTGCCATCTGGTCTCAGAAAAAAGACTGGGAGATTGTTTTAACAGAAATTTCATCCATGTAACCATTACGCTAAATATGACACAGATAAGTTGAGATAATGCTCTACTGATCCCACCATGGGGAAATGTCATCGTTGACAGCAACAACATGTAACACAAGTGCAAAGAAAAAGACGAGGGGGGGGGTGTCCAGGTCGTTTTGTATGTGTCTGTGTGTTAAGCTGTGAATGTGGGCACAAATGTAGGATGCTTACGTAGTTGTTCTAATAAGCCCTTTTCTATATTGTGAGCAGAATGAGAAGAAAAGTGCTCGGGACACTAAAGGTTCTTTTTTTCTCTTCAATTTAGGTAAGAAGGTTCAGATCCGGAAACCGGCACCTGGCCTTTCAGATATTGCCCCGTCAAGGAGGACATCTCGCCCCGTCATCATCTCAAGCAGTACACTAAAGAAGGGCACAACGCAGAACAGGCCACTTAGAGAACGTCTCATTCACCTGCTGGCCCTGAAGCCTTACAAGAAGCCAGAGCTGATCTTAAGATTGCAGAAAGACGGCCTCTCACCATTAGACAAGGACTCCCTGGACAGCCACCTGCAACAGGTCACACATACACACGTTCTGACTTTTTTCACTCTTTAGACTGTTTGTGAGACCTTCTGCTTAACATGCTTTAGACTCACCGATAGCTCTGTTGAAATGCAGGTAGCAAACCTGAACGGGAGAGACAACACCTTCACATTGAAGGACTTTTTGTACAAGGAGATTCAGAAGGACTGGCCAGGCTACACAGAAGGAGACCAGCAGCTTCTAAAGAGAATCCTCTTTAGGTATGTCAGAAATGTGGACTACTTTAATACCTGCAAAAATGTTTTTCTACAGCTATAAATTTAACCTGTAATGGGGCGACACGGTGGTGCAGTGGTTAGCACTCGTGCCTCACAACAAGAAGGACCAGGGTTTGATTCCCGGGCAGGACCTTGGGGCCTTTCTGTGTGAAGTTTGCATGTTCTCCCAGTGTCTGCGTGGGTTTTCTCCGGGTACTCCGGTTTCCTCCCACAAGCCAAAGACATGCACTGATGGGTTAATCGGCTAATCTAAATTGCCCATAGGTGTGAATGTGAGAGTGATTTTCTGTCTCTATATGTCAGCCCTGTGA
>JAQQZY010000020.1:27319739-27331346 GCA_030068375.1 Ostorhinchus rueppellii
AGCTGGGATAGGCTCCATGCGACCCCCGTGACCCTAGTGAGGATAAAGCGGGTATAGAAAATGAATGAATGAATGAAGGAATGTTGCTGTAATAGTAGCTAAACAGAAAATGTATTTTGAAATACATTTGAAGTTTCCTAGTTGGTGTGAATGTGAATAATGTATGTGTAATCTGCTTATTATTAGCAGGCAGATATAGTCTTGAAAATCTTTGTTTTGAAATCAAAATGCTGAATGTAGATTTTTATTTTGCAGTCTTTGTGAATATATCTTTTTGGTGCTGGCAGTCTAAAGGTCCTCAGACTCGTGAGCATCTTGTTTTGTTGTTTGTGTGCAGAGAGAACAAGCCCACAGAGTGATGGCTCTGGCTTTTAAAAGTTTAAGAGTTGCCAACTGCTACAGGGATACATCTCGCTTATTAAGGAAAGACATGCATGCACAGTCTCTGGCTTATTTTATCTCATGTAGCCTGTTAAAGTTGTTGTATAGAAGTTGTACTGTTGTCAGGGATTATAAAGTACCTTAATTTGACTGTGCAGACGTATCCTTTTATTTTATGTTTTTAGAGACTAAGGTGTGAGTCTCTGCGTCCCCAGGAATATTTCTGTGCGCACCACTGAATTTCCCCTTAGTATCCTATTTGTTGGTGGCGTGAGTTCCTGGCCGCCTTCCCAGTGGAAAAATCTGGTTTCTCAGGATCTGGGACACTAAGGAAAAGCAAGCTCCCAGCTACCTAAATATAGATCAGACAGGAATGCTTGCTTTCTGCTTAATTTGTTTAAGTAGTGGACTGACGAATAGCTCCTATTTGCCATGATAACCATCGTTGTACCTGCGGTAACTACAGCGTTAACACCAATTCAACCCAAAGGAAAAACTGTTGCTAAGCCATTTCAGTAATGTTTTCATACTTTTACATCTTATTAGCATATACAGTACTGTGCAAAAGTCTAGGACAACCTTTAGCTTTTTGTTTTTGCAAACTTATAATTAGCATATATCCGTATTTCTGTCGTGATTTAAGACGTAAGAGAATTTAGGTAATATGTGCAGGATAGTGGGCCTGGAAACACCAAAAAATCACAACTAAATGGCTTTTACAGGAGAGTCAAGAAGGCAAAAAGAATTCCAAACATCAACACCCATTTGACGTGTGGAATACAACATGGTGTAAGATGCCAGAAGATTAGAGGAGTCAATCTGATGTTCTATTCCCAAAAGAGCTCAAAATATGTTAAGTGCAAGTGGAGGACACACAAAGACACTTGTCACTTTGACCTGGACAAACATTAGTTCCTGGAATTTTTGTTTTTGAGAATGTTTGCGTATTTTCTTTATTTTCCAGTTATATCTAGATGTAAACAACACAAATTACAGCCTCTGGAAAACCCAAATTTTAAGAAGTAAAAAAATGGATCAAGAGACTGATCATGGTTCTGATGCATTTCTGTGTCCACATACTTTAAGAGAAATGCATTTCCACGTGTATCCACGCCATTTTTGCCTTTATACATTTACTGTATTTTAAGCACTTTTGGTTAGGTTATCGGCTAACAATCATAACCTCCCACGTAATACTCCCTCCCTCCCTCCCCTTTCCCAGTCTTCCAGAGTTTGGAGCTAATACACTCAGTCACGCAGGAGTAGCACAGCAACATGACTGGAACGCACATGATGCAACAGTGTTCCAGCACACACTGATCCGGTGGCACTGGTCCAAGGTTCAGCTGTATCGGTTGAGCTGCTGTCTCACTTGTAGCTCTTGCCCGTCTATGTGGATGTCCCCTACAAACACACAGACACAAATACACACACACCCTGACTGAACTAGGGTGGGGCATTGACAAGACTTGGTGAACCCAACTGCCCCCTACTGATAATGCCTTCAGCTGTGATAGCAGCATCTGAATGTGTGAAGTGTTCTTTTACAACTCTCACTAAAATGTGTTTTCTGTATCTTAAATGGGTTTTGTGTAGAGTTTTATACTGGAACACTATTTGTGCTCCCACAGTTTCTGTGTGACAGAATAGACTTGTACATACAGGCTTAAAAAGTCTGAAAAGTCTTGAATTTACGAATCTGCATTTAATACAGAACTTTAAAAAAACAGTCTTTAAAATATATTAAATTTGATATGGTAGCTCTTAAGTTATGTTGCCATAAACATAATCGCTCTATTGTGTTTAAATGTGTCTGGGGAATATGTAAGCAACAATGAAAGTAACATTAGTCGACTCAGGTCCCCCATGTTCCAACCCAACAATTTATATTTAGAGTAGGAACCAATTATGACTTTGCAGCCCCTGGTTAGAAGTTGTTTGAGTAAATAAATACATTTTCTTAAATTCTAGGAGTCACTCATTTCTGCCAGTATGACCATGAAATAAGCTGTTAAATGGGCCTTAAATTCTGTTCTAATTGGTCTTCAAAAGGTCTTATAAAGTCTTCAATTCAACGGGTAGAAACCTGTAGGGACCCTGTACGTAATGATGACCATGTTTAGCACATATTAGTAAATCTGATGTTGTACTCTAGCTGATGTGATCACAATTGGATGATAACTGTTGAACATGACGCCGTTATGCCTGGGATTAAGTGTGAATGCAAATGCAGTTCATCTCCAGTTCCATTCAATGACGATGAAGGCAACTTTGCGGTGTATTTATTATCAAACACCCCTGCTTACAGGTGGGCTGTGTTCTGACTTTGCATTAATATGTGTCCTGAGTGACCAGTTCACATGTATCTGTTCACACATGTTACTAAAATATGTCTCCCTGCATCTAGACCAGGGGTGTCGAGCTCATTTTAAGTCAGGGGCCATATAGAGCCCGATATGATCTCAAGTGGGCCGGACCAGTAAAATAAGTGACAAAAATAAAATTATGTGATGAAATGTTTATAGCTACAGAGTTTCCTTAAATAACGCCTCAGTTTATCATGTACACGTGTGAATTACAATAACAAAAACACAAAATATTTAGTAACAGGCAGAATATTGTTAAAATTACATTTATTTCTCTCAAGACATTTCACATTGTTCATTTTTATTGTGAAAGGATCATTAGTAAATGTCAATATTTTCATGTAATTTTCCTTTTTATATACTAAAATAAAGATGAAAATTAGCAGTTTTCATGATTTATTGGTTATTATGACTATTTTACTGGTCTGATGCACTTGAGATCATAGTGGTCTGTGTGTGGAACCTGAACTAAAATGATTTTGACACCATCTTCAGTGTCATTTCTACATTTCACAAAATCATCCCTAGGGCCAGACTGGACCCCTTGGCGGGCCGGTTTTGGCCCCCAGGCCGCATGTTTGACACCTGTGATCTAAACCGTTCACTTGTGATCAGATTTTGCTGCCTCAAAAATCAAATAAGCTGATTTATAGCCTAAAACATAGCACAGGGTTTCACACTGCATTTAAGAGTGTAGCTTTGTAATATTTATCTAAACTTATTTTTAAATGTGTGGCTCAAAAACAACCAGCAGCTTTTTAGGTAAAATGTTTTTATGGCTGTTGCTCTCATGAGATGATGTGAAATAATCAATACACATTAAACACTGATATTATTCATTCCATTTATATTATTGGTTTCCTTATATTACTTAAAATGAATCTCAAAAACCAGTTTGTCTAAGAACACATTATGCAATCTATAGATACTTTATTCCCTCATCAAGGAAAAAGAAGTGGTGGAGCATCCTTCCAATTTGCTCTGACCACTGTACATCAGAATATATTTATAAATAATTTGTAATCTATTACAACATGCTATGTAGACTTTCCAAAATGCTCTCATCAACCTTTTAAAAATGTTAATGCCATGCTGTTGATGAGCATAGTTTTGTTAAAGGAGGGTGTCAGCCAAGTAGGTGGTCCTTCTGCCCATCCAGGATACATTTGCATTCACAGTCCTAAGACGATGTGGACGTGTCCAAGCCATCAGATCCCAGTGAGTCCTGAGTCAGTTCACACCTCATATGGGAGCTGCCACATTTCGTTGGATCACTCAGGTTAACGCCATGGCTGAAAAGAGCCTTATTTAGAGCATGATATTTTTTTCCCTGTTGCCAAATGAGAAAGTGACATGACACACAAAGAAGAGGAAGGAGGCTCAGTAGGTCAGCCAGAAATGTTACACCATTAAAGATACATGATGTTCTGTTGTACCTCTGCAAAGCAAAAACTAAACGGCACAATCATGTATTAGCTAAACCTGTATTTATTTTAATATCATGATATGCATTGAAAGTTAACTAGTAGAATGCTGTTAAAAAAAGATAGGAGTGAAAAAAATTCATGGCTTTACAGTCGGTCTAAGTGGGTCATTATGGTGTCATTTTCTTTTTTTTTTTTGAGCATTTATGTTTCTATTAATTCAGGAATGCAGGAAACATAGTTGAGGATAGGTACGAGTCTGATGTGCTACACAAGGAATTTATAGTTGTCATGAATTTGTAACTCCTGTCCTTAGTGGGGCTGTCACATGCTTCTCTGTTCAGGACTTCCTCAATCTTTTCGTTGTTCTAGGTCCTCATTCACAGGTCAAGTGGAAAGATGGCTATCAAGTGTCTGTGCTAAGTCAGATTTATTTAGTATTTTGCAGAACTGATATTGAACTTTATGTTCCTCTGTGTTTGTGTTGCTCTGCTTGTATGAATGTGTTCACCCTCTCAGGAAGCAGTGTCAGACACAGAACAACACCGCCCCTCCTCCTGAGAGCCCGCCCAAAGAGCTGGCCAGCAGCTCGCCGTCTCAGGTAAGCATCCTGCATCTGTTTGCCTCACATTTCCCCTTCCTAGGTTTTCACTCTACTTTCCTCGTTACTCTTCAACTCGTCTTTCAGGTCTGTAGCCAAGTTGCCATAAAATATCAACCGTATCTCAAGCAATGTTGTAAAAGTGTGCAAAAAAGAAAAACGGATCATGCCCATTTCCATAAATGAGTTTACATCATATGGACTTGGCTGCATGGGGTCACCAGAATGTGATGATGTAGGCAAAGTTAAGTGTGAGGGTGAGAAACAGAGGTAAAGAAGAATTCTGTGTTCCAGATAAAATTTCCACAAGTTTCCACTTGTTTCGAGACTATACAAACTGAAGAGTGAAGGATTAACCCATCATTATAGGGAACTTCACTGAATAAACATAACAAACTTAGGGTCTTGTTGCATCTGATTGGTCTGCAGCAGTGCCCTCTCAAAGCAGTCGGTTAAGAAAAATCTCTTTACAACAACTTTTGTTGTTATAAATAATTGACTGTGATGTTTTTTCATGGATAAGACTCAGAAAACACACCTGGTGTGGCTTTCCACAATATTTACACGTCCTTTAGGCTGAAGGTGGAGCTGCTCTTATATTTATACCCATTTCCTCTCTGGTTGTCTCAACCTCAGATGCCTGCTGTATGTACCTTCCATTCCTCTTCCTCCTTTAGTAAACAGACTGCACAAACACACAAGCAATTCAAACCAGAGGCTCTTTTTTAGTGTCAGTGGTCAGAGTCCCACAGGAGGTAAAATTCATGCTAATCCCAAATGTGTGAGGAATGGATCAGAGCTGCAAGGATAACAGGGTATGATCACGACCACTCTAAGAAACCGCTACCACTCAAATTAACAGCTTAATATTGATTCAAACAAGGAGTATTGTAGGCTTAATGGAGCTTCTCATTACATCTTGCTTGTTTCAGAATCATTATTGTGAGGAGACAGTCGTCGTGTTATCAGTGCTACTGAGAATACAGATCTTCTAGTTTCTGTGACACCTTCTCCATCCATCTGTTTATAGCGGATGATGCTCCTTTGTCCACCACAGCTCACCACAGACCACTTATTGCTTTCACTTGTTTTTACCCCTCGGCCAACTTCGAGCTGAAGGAGTATTGAAATCATTTTGTCATCAGTCTGTCTGTCTGTCCATTCAACAATGTAATTGCGTCTGTAAAATGCATCAACATATCTGCACCACATTTATGCTGTGAATGCATCTTAGCATAGCGCAGAAGCCTATTGAAAATAGGTGACCTTGACCTACTTTTTCAAGGTCAAATGGTGACCTGTCTTTTCAACACCGTAATCACTATATTAGGCTGAGGGGTATTAAAAGTGTGCAGCACTTTGTTTTGTTTTTTTTACTGGTCACATTTTTCTTTTGCTCACTGAAATGAACTGACTTCCCAATTAACCTTTTTTTTTTTTTTTTTTTTTTTTAAAAACTCCAACTAAAACTTATTTATTTCTGACACAAACGGCCTGCTACTGACTTCAACGACCCTCTTGTCAACAAGAAGCCCAGAATATCACACCTTGCCAACAAGGCTGCAACAACCCCAGTTAATGGCAAGCTCAACTCATCCAACGGGAAAGGCGAGGTGGGTGGAGCTCCATCAGGAATGGCGGTTGCTGTATCAGACAGTGGCATGACGTCCAGCTCACAGCAGCTACCTGTGCTGGACATCCCTCGCCCATTTGAAGCACTTTCGGATGTCAGTAATGACTCCAGCCATAATGGGCGCGATTGTGACTCTCAAGAAACGGCAATGTCTGAGAGACTCGGCCAAGCGCTCTTCTTGGGATCAGCAGGTCTGTCGGCGCCCACCATCGTCTTATCTACGTCTTCCCCTGGACACACAGGCCCGCACGTTACTAGAGACAAGAGTCCTTCATCTTTCAACAACAAGTCAAAGAAGAAGTCCAAAAAACATAAAGACAAGGAGAAGACCAAAGACAGAGAGAGGGCAAAAGACAGGGAGCAAGAAAAGGATAAGGAGAGGAAGATTCATGAACGTGTGCCTGAGCCAAATAGAGCCTGTGAGATAAACCCAGGAAACCTTAAAAGCAACAGTATTCCACACAAAAGCACAGGTGAGCATGACACACTTCTGTTTCATAGGCCATATTCACACAACTGCCAGTTCCCTCTGACATCAAGCACAACATGTAACACGCAAATGCTGTTTGTTTGTATATTCTCCAACTCCTGTATTCAAGTTGCATAAACACGGACATCTGACAAATTGTCATCATATCATTGCTGCCAATGGCGTAGCAACTCACAGCAATGGATAGTGAAAATCCAGGACACTAGACCATATTTGTAGATCAAACAATAAACTTAATAATCAATTACCCACCAATAGATACTCACTCCATTGGAACTCGCCCACATTTTAGATAAAATTACCTTTCACTGAATGTCACAGCTGGCTGTCTTGCAGCTTTTTCACCTGACAAAGTTGTTAGAACAGAAATATTTTCCAGTGTAGATCATGTCATTAAATATTTCTCACTTCAGTAACAGTTCTCAAATGTTCTGGTAAAATGCCAGCAAGATGGTTAAAATTACTATTCAAGCTTGTTCACATCCCTTGTGTTTTTCTTCCAGATTTAAATAGATGTGTTTTGATAATTCAGAATTAATTTACACCTTTCCTACTGCATCACATTACACTATCAAACATATGTTTTTGTCTAATGGTAGTATGACTCAATTAGATTTAATGCCTTCAAAGCAATCCTTATAGTTATATGGTCTCTGGGCTTTTTTCATTGTCCATTGTCTCACCCAGCAGTGACACAAGTCCTTTGACTTCACACACTGGATGGAAAGCTCAAATGCTGTTTTCAGAGTAAAATGGCCACTGTATGACTGGTCTGTTGAGCATAATATGATATAAATGCACAAAAAACTTTTTTTTTTTTTTGTTGAACTTCAATATCAGATAAGGAATTTCTGAATAAAATCGTCATATGTGGGGAAAAACCAGCATCTAGTCATTGTGTGTAGGTGAAGCAACATGTGACCAGTAGATGACTCATTTATTAAATGGAGACCCCTGCTGTTCAGCTTTATGCCTTCAGTAACCTCAAACACACACTTGTGAATCCATCTGTGCATCTCAGAGGATCTCACATTTAAAAGGTTGATATAAACACTAACCACTTCTAATGAATGATCTTGTTTGTTTTTTGGGTTTTTTGTTTGGTTTTTTTGTCTCATCTCAGTGCCGTGTGCTTGGTGCAGGATGAACTTACTCATCATTTTTAAACGTTACCTTCTTACAGATCTAAATGGAATGTGCAACAGTACCAGTATTCCTTCGTCATCACCTGAGAAGGCAGACTATTTATTGTAAGTACTTTCAAATTTCATGAAACCTGTAATTGTGGCTGCCATTACTCAGTTAATGGCCCTCTATTATTGTTCTAAATGTCGAACTTCACAAACATTAACTCTGAGCTCCTGCTTTAGGAAATATACAGTGATTGGTTCCCCAGAGCAGCGTCAGAGGTATAAAAACGATTTCAACGCCGAGTACAGTGAGTACCGGGGTCTGCATGCTCGGATAGAGGGCATCACCCGGCAGTTCACTGTGCTCGACAATGAGCTGAAACAGCTCCAGCAAGGCACAGACAAATACAAGGTACACTCCCTGAAGGACACACAAACAAATAGGAAACACATGAGCATCATTTCTAAATAAAGTACCTTAATATGTACACTTTGATTCATACTGCATGCCTTTTTTTACAACTTCTCTTCACAGACAATCCACAATCAGATACTTCAAGAGTATCATAAAATAAAAAAGGTAGGTTTTTATCTCCAAAACATATTTGAAAGACATATATTAACTGTGTAAAAGAACAAACTGTGACTGCTTCTTCATATCCCTTTCAGACTAATCCCAACTATAGTCAAGAGAAGAACCGCTGTGAATATCTACACAACAAACTGGCACATATAAAGAGACTTATTGCCGAGTATGATCAACAGCAACTATGAAAGTAGTTAGGAAATATTTCCCTGTTATCTCTGGAAACCAAGAAGATTAAGGAATAATCTGGATTCCACTTGCTCTAAAAATGTTCTCTTGAAAGATGCCATGAAGAGAGTATAATCCTCACCAGAGCCTTTGGCCCTGGTGAGGAATAAGCGGGACACATAATCTTTTTCTCTCTTTCCTTTTCCTTTTTCTTTTTTGGAGGATGGGTCTTTGCCCGGTGTGGCCAGATCCTTCTGTTTAGTTACAATGCATCCAAAAACAAAGAAGATTCTGTGTGGCTTTGTTTTTCTCAACAGCCAACCCTGCTTATAGTGCACAGAGGTGTAAAAGATTTAAAACGTGGATACCTCCACACTCTGGGAGATATCCAAATCTTTCCTGCTTTTGAAACTGGACAGAAGGAGACACAGAGATGAAATCCACAGATTGTGCGCCAAATGCAACAAATTTGTTTTGAGTTACAAAAAATTAAGTGAATGATGCATCAGTTAAACGAATGGTTGTGATGTTGAATTTATTTCTGTTTTTCTTTTTATTTATTTTACACTTAACTGGGGGGGTTAGTCTGCTTTACACTCCTCAATATCAGTACTTAAAAAGCTGTGTCTCTTTTTCTGTCCTCACTTCTTGAATGTTAGCCAGTATTTTATTCAGAAGCTGCCTTGCCCATCTAATTGTTAACCTGTTGGCGTTAATGTTTTTCTCTTAAAGAGAGACGAATATTACTGTTGATTAAATCAAAGCAATGCTTCTACATGCACACAGTCAGACGCAGGTTTGGCATTTCTTTTCTAAATTACGTGCAGATGTCTTAAAATGGGGACATGCGGAAGTTTCCAGTCACTGTCAGTGACTTGAGGCAGAGCTTTGAACACAGTCCCCTTTACTCTGTCATGAGCTGCAGTGCTTGTTCATTGCTCACAACAGTTACAACAGTGGTCCTTGGTTATTGTTCATCATTTTGTGGAAGTAAAACCATGATTCGTATTTAGCTCCTAATTTGTTTTTCTGGTTTAGGTCATGGTGGCGTTTGTAGCAATATCATTTTGATTCCAGTATCTGAAAAATCCATTCACACTTTTGTCCTGTGCAATTCAGAAGATCCTTTTAATTGACGCTTCTCTTCATTTTCAGAATTTTCAAACGTCTATTTTGAGCTGAATCACAGATTTGATGTTCTGAGAAATCATTGTTTCAGTTATGGTAAAGCAATTTTGTGTACAGTGTCTTTTGCCCGCTCATCAAACCCCACAATAGTCCATCGAGACGACTGTTAAAATGAAGCCATCCTTGATCACTTTGAGTCCGGTGGATGTCCTGCTCTCTACGACCTCTCAGAGAAAGAATGCCCGCCAGTTTTGCCTTTCTAAATGTGATGTCAGACATTCGCAAGGACAGCCTGCAAATTATTTATTAATCGGCACTCCTCTCTGAGAAGCGTCTGATCCGCTCAGTGTTTTCCGAAGACACTTTAGAAATGCTGTATCAGAACTTAACCGGATGACCGAACAAGCGGGGCAAGTTTAGTCAGCAAATGCATTTCTTATATCAACCTTTTTATGTGAATATGAAAATCAGCACTTTTCCTCTCAATCTTGCTGTTACCTGGGTTTTGTCCTAATGAGACTTTTCTCTTTGTCCATCGGAGTGCATGCTTTATGAAATGTGTTACAATGAACAATCCTTGTATCTTTACTTGAAGGAAAAAAAAAAAAACTGCCCAAGGATATCAAGATCCATGCAAAGGCCTAGTCCAACTGGATTATTTTGTGATCAATTAGACATGGCTTTGACCAGCATGTATACCAAAGTGTCTACTTAGTTGAACGAAACACAAAGCTCTACCAAATGTTGGCAAAGGAACATATCACAGTGTTCTAAACTTCCTTTGTGAATTCTAGTATTATGGTTTCTTTTTCAGTCCTTTCTTCAGAGGAGTCTAAGGAGGTTCCTTTTGCATCAGATGGGTTTAGTACGACTGGGCTCAAGTGTTTCGTTGTAATGTCAGGTTTCAGATATTTACCACTAGCAAAATGCAAACACTACATTCAAGCAAGTGCTCCGAGACCCTTCAAAACAATGACGAACGCAGAGTCTTGACTGAGGTTGCATCTGTGATGACTGGGTGGGGGGGAGAAAAAAAAAAAAAAGCCTCAGTCCAGACATATGAGGGCAGATTTGGGGAAGAACAGCAGGTACAGCATGAAAAGGTGAACGCGTTGTTGCCAGAATCAACACTCAACGTCGCCCAATACTGCAACTTTCAACAAGAAAGGCATGTTACACCATCCTTACTGTATATTTTCTGGAAAAATCAGATGTGATGTCTGTATTACACCTCTATTACAGTCTAGCTCCATTGTGAATGAGTTCTGCAGTAAAGACATTTAGCTCCGATGGAACGCAAACTGAAAGTAACTAAATGCCAGCACAGGAGTACTGTTGTAAGAGTTGATTGTGCCAAAATGACCTGTTGTATAGGTTTTTTTTTCCTTTTCCTTTTCTTTTTTCTGAATATATACATGCTGCTGTATAAGCAAAGAGGGCTTTGGAGAAGAGTCATGAAATGTTGGCGCTAAAACCCAAAGCACGCTTTTTGAGAACCATAAGGGACTGGGACTGAAATTGATCTTTGTTTCAATAAAAATCTTTAAAATCCTTATTTGTGAAATTCTAAGCTGCTGGTTGTGCTCCTTTATTTATTTGTTTTTGTTTTAGTGCAAGAATTTTACCCAGTGGGGGGGGGGGGGGGGGGGGGGGGGGGGGGGGGGGGGGGGGGGGGGGGGGGGGGGGGGGGGGGGGGGGGG
>JAQQZY010000020.1:27331629-27351663 GCA_030068375.1 Ostorhinchus rueppellii
AAAAATTTTAAAAAGTACCCCCCCCCCCCCCCCCCCCTTCAGAATGTTTAGTAACATTAAAAATGGTAGATTACAGCAAATAATGAGTTGAACATGGAACCCCAGGCACATTTCTTGACTTGTCGCTGATGGACGCACAGTCATATGATAGCAAATTATTAACTGGGCTCTTAAATAAATACCTTTTTTTATTATGTTATATTTAGCCTAATAGCATAATTGTGTAAGTTACATTTTTGGCCAAATTGTGATATCTACATAAATACCAAAAATTCTACTCTGGTAATTATGAGGCTATGATTATGCTATGAGGCTAACAATTTACAAAAACTGAGTGCTAGGGGATTTAGAGGGTCAGTGCTGACATGCAGCTTAGGTGCTATGCCCTTAAAAGTACATTTGCAGTATCACAAATCAGATTCTTACTTGATGGGCTTTACGGATGGTAAGATGTACCGTTTTTTTGTTTTTCAGTTGCAAAATGAGAAACTGACAACTTGATGTAGCTTTGTGCCTGCCTTTCAAAGACAGACTACTAAATGGTTTACATTTCCTCTGGATTGTAAAAGTTAGACTTGTAATACCGTAGATGTCCTGTAGATGGCAGTAATTCCACATTGTTTGTTTTTCAAAGCTGCCACATATTACTGGCACACCTTTTATTTGGTGAAAAAAAACATTGCATAGAAACACTTGGATCTCTTTGTTCTCCTAGTTTGCAGCACTACCTGAGAGTTAAAGGGCTGCACAACTGTTAATGCCCCCTAGAATCTGATGGCTTGCAAAGGAGCACTGATAAACTGGAGTTTTTTTTCTCATTCCATTGTATTCATGCATGTTTTTTTTTTTAACACCTCACATGTGAATGCCATACATGTGTGGCAAATGTTTAGATGATTAGCTTGAAGTGTGTATCCCAAAAAAGGCCTTGGCATGGAAGCAGGAGCAGGACATGCTTGTGCAAGGCAACAGAGAGGACAGGATCATTGAAATCTGACACTGTGAAGGATCCCAGAAATCTACATAGCGACTGTGTTCCAGTTGGCTAACGCTGGGAGCTGTGCAGCCTTGCTATGCTGCTACTGGCTCCTATCCCAAACTTGGCCTCACCACTGCTAAAGGGAGCTGGGGGGGGCGGGTCAGTGAGTTTGCTGTGGCAGTCTGCCATCTCCCCCTCTCCTCAACATACAGCAGGGTATACACTGACATGTTTACACACACAGGCAAAACCCACAGCCCCCTTCCTCCTCCTCGTGTTTTTGAGGTTTTACTAGTCCGACAGGGTTTAATTTGTCTGGATTTGTGCACTGGAATCACCACAGGGGTGCACTTCTATCTAAAATCTACATCTTACACACCTGATCAGCACTTTTACACATGTATATGAAGACACAAGGCCGTCTCTTCAGCTGGTAATCTGCCAGCACTACTGACCTCACACATATGAAATGACACGCTGAGAGTGAGAGCGTTTCTCACCTCTAATAAACTGAGTCTTGGAGAGTTTTGTAACCAGGGATGAGCTCATCAGAGACACAGTGAATAAAAACTGCTTGACATGGTATAGTACATATTAATAGGCTACACTGTAAAAAGTAAATCAACTTTAAAAAATTTTCTTCAATAGGTCACATTAAAAAATAAGTTGAGTGAACCAAATTAAATTATATTGCCTGTAATTTAATTTGGTTCACTCAACTAATTTGTTTTTCATGTGTGACGTACTGAGGAAAAATGTTTAAATTGATTCAATGTTTTACTTTTTACAGTATATTGGACATTAACTGAAATTGAAAAAAATAATGTTTCAAACTATACTTGCCAGTATCATGGTATATTCTGCAAAACCTTGAGCATAAAGCATTTCAGCGCAGTAACAAGACTCAGCTACACACACATTTACACTCCTGTTTTCAGCATTTTCTTTTATTTTTTATAGGTTATGTGTTGATGGAGCAAAGCAACACAATCATAGTAATTAAATGTTGTGACAGTAGAGTCAGGATTACACAAGACAAAGCACTGCCTGTTCACAGCTCCGAGCATCAAATGTTATGAGATTTTCTGTTTTAACTGCCTGTTCTGCTGCCTCTTGGCCAAATCGTTGTAAATGAGACCTGGTTTTCGACTGACCTACCTGGTATAATAAAAGTTAAATATGTGAGTTTATCAGTTTGCTCACCTCTTGCTAATTCTGCTGCCCTTGTGCTTCTGTCTTACGGCTCATGTGTCTCCATATCTGCATGATGGTGATTTGTCAGTGACTGGCTGAGCTTTTCAGTTTTTTAGTGACTGTCGTGACCTTCACTTTCAACAAATGGATTCTTTTCCCTCATTGCTGATCCTGCTGCACTCACTGCACCCCTCTCTGATTCTGACACATGAAAATCTATTGTGCAGTGCAACGGTAACCTTTGAGTCATGCAGTACCATGAATTTTGTCTTCATATTAAATAGTCCCACTGGTGAAAAACTAAGCTTTTACACTCACAGACTCAGGTCACATTCAGGCCACACATGACTAAACCAGCATCCTAACAATGCTAGCCCTGTTGGGGATTATTCAGCTGAGTCAGGCAACTTCCACCGTGAATGAGCTGAGGATGTTTTTCTCTATCTCTTGTGTCACTTCTCTTCACATTTTGTTTCTTTTTCTGTCATTAAAAATGTCTTCTAATAACCTACTCTATATATTCTAACTCCAAGGTTTCACACTCAACACAAATAAACAAAAGCATATCATTATTTTTCAGCTTGCATTGCATATCTATTCTTGTCTGTAGATGCAATGGGTGTTTTTCACACAGTGTGGGAATACATAGTTGAAATTACAGAGTGACTTCACTGCATAATAACCCAACCCTGACCTCAGTCACATAAAACAGTTCAACTCATTATTCATTTTGGACTCAACAGTCATAGGCTAGCGTTTGTATCATGACTAGAAATTACATTTGGTATAAAATCCATGTCACATTAAAAAAGATGAATAAGTTAGTGTTCGTACATATTTTTTAAAGAATGGGGAGTTACACATGCAGCCATTTCAGCAATCTATATGAAACATTTTGCTTAATGGGCAGCAGTTTCATATTTTTTCACAAATTTGCCTGCACAGAATGTCATGTTTCTCTTTGAAACCTTTAATAATTGAGAAAGTTGATTTATTTCTCATCAGAGACACACTTAAGATCTACAACTTCTCTCTCTCTCTTTCACTGTGTGTGTGTGAGCCAGATCAGTCTATTAATTTACACATATAAACAAGAGTAGATGTTTTCTACCGCACTGCAGGCAGTAAAAAGACATGTCCATCCATCCATCCATCCATTGCATTAAAGTGGTCCCTACCCCCATGGTGTATGAATGTGAGGCCTTGTAAAGGGCTTTGAGCACTATGAAGGTGTGAAAAAGTGCTATGCAAGTGCAGTCCATTTGCCATTAGAAAGTAATTTGCTGGAATATTGTGATGTTTCACAAACTTTAATCTCAAATACCACTAGTTTAAAAGTAAAATACATCCAGAATAAAAGTAGTGCAACTTTACCAAGTTTGATAAAGAAACTAATCACTAATACACATACATACATAAAGTTAAAATGCTGGTTGTCTGTAGTTTTCAAGATACAGTTTGGAGCCAAAAAGTGAAATTCTGAGAATTGTTGAAAGAATGGG
Organism: Ostorhinchus rueppellii; assembly: GCA_030068375.1. Lineage (NCBI taxonomy): Eukaryota > Metazoa > Chordata > Actinopteri > Kurtiformes > Apogonidae > Ostorhinchus > Ostorhinchus rueppellii. Next base: position 27,335,305 of record JAQQZY010000020.1, read on the forward strand.
TTTTTAGTCCAAAGGAATGTTTGTCTCTGAGCTACCAGATCTACTTAAAAATATTGTGTCCACATTACGATACATTCACTTTTCAAGTTCTTTCCAGTGGAAGACTTATAAATGTATTGTGTAAATGTATATAAACCAATATATATGTGTGTGTTTATCATGCACATTGAAAACTCAGCTAACCAGTACTTCTGACATTTGTTACCCACTTCATCTTCCGAAACTATGTGAGATTTAGCACATTTAATGTCTGAGGCAAAAAATCTCGAAACAAACAAAAAAGAATACAAAACTAAAAAAAATAACATCAGATAACATTAAACCTATGACATGAGTTTTGTGTTAATACTTTAATTAGACAGGTGAAAAAGTACAGTGAAGTTGTCAGTCATAGCCTACATATTTGGAAACACGACTTAAGTAAATGTGATGGATTGTCTGTACTTGGTTCAGTTCCACACAGATGAGTGTCGTGATCTCAGCGGTGCCCTTACACTGTGGGACGGAGCTCGTGGCTCGTGTTGCTGGCCCACGCGTTGTTATCAAGGCCCCCTCGGTGACGTATTTGTCCCCTCTGCTACTAGTGGATCCCTGCCATATTTATTCATGCCGGGCAAGATGGCGGCGATACGGACGAGGTGTTATTGCCAGTGGACATAAAAAGACATTTTATTCAGAATATAAAACTAAGTCAGACTCATTCATACGCTTGACCGAATCGTGTGTGTGTTTAAGTCGCAACCAGCGTCGACGTCTTTTTGTACTTCACGCGTTTTAACGTTTTTTCTTGTAAAATGTTCACGTTGTAGCTCGCTCGCTAACCGACCAGCTGGCTAACACAGAGCAGTTACTAGCTAGCTATCTATCACAGCCAAGCCGCCGTGAAGTGTAGAATGGGCGAAAAGCTGGAGCTCAAACTCAAATCGCCGGTTGGAGCAGAACCTGCTGGCTACCCGTGGCCCTTACCAGTATATGTAAGTGTTACACTTTGCAACACACCCGTAAGAGATTTCAATTTTGTTTCTGTTTTTCTTTGTTAGCTAGCTCTGGGCTAACGCTGGCTAGTCGGTGTAGCCATAGCACACTTGTCCCAGGAATCAGGTCATACTGGTCGGAATGGTGACAGACATGTTGTATTATCCGGTCAAAAGGACTGGTCCGATGTTGGCGTGTATTTTCACCTGTGCTGTTATAACTTATTCCCTTCAAATCAGCTTGAGCATGTTGGTTTTAATGGAAAGTACAACTGTAGCTGTTAATGCTTCAGGGCAACTGAGTCGAGGACTGACACACATATCAAATCACAATCTTTGGCTAGTTTGAGACATATACCGGACACCTGTCTTACCCAGCACATTGTCAAGTCTCTCTGTAACCTAGTTATTTATTGACCGGAGCAATGCACGTCCAGAGTGTAGCAAATCAATTTGAGTGGATCCAAGTCTTAACACAAACGCTGCGCTTGCTTGGATTTTTTTCTCTGCACCATCAACCACTTGCAAACTAGCACAAAATGCACTTAACGTTGCAGAGAATATATGTAGAGTTTTAATTTCTTGATGGTGCACGCTTGGGAATGGGAGAAATGCATTCCACGCGTGCCTTTTGTGTTTTATTGCATCATGACATCCATATGACTGAGAACAGCAGGTTGTGTTTGTTAGTGTGAACTGTTGCCCCTGGTGTATATTTGCTCATGACAGTAGTAGTAATGCTTGCAATCAGGACCATCATTTCTCGTGTATTTCCACGTCGCACATGTCAGCAAATGAGCCAGTCTCTGAAAACGGAAAAGGAAGCGGTTTCAAGCTTTGTGGTGTCTAGTTTAGTTTAGAATTCAGTCATCATTTATAGTAATTTTGGTGAGACAGTCATTGTCCCCTGATTCACAACGAAAAATTCTCAGAATGCTCTGAGTGGGACCTTACTGCATTTGTTCTCTCTGCCCACATTTCATGCATTTTCCACATAAGTCGAAAGTCTTAGTCATTGGGTTAGAGTTGATGTATTTGGCCTCTCCTCTCTGCTTTGACTGACAAAAGTTGTCACTCCCTTTACGCCAGGCCAGAGTCTGATAACAAACACACACTTCAGTCCCTCCCAGTAGTGAGGCCTCACCCACTTCCTTATGTCATGGTCTGTTGGGATAAACATTAGAAGAGGCATGTCAGGAATTTAATACAGTGTTGACCTACACCATAGCTATTTATAATGGGACCAGTCATCTTGCACTGAATTAGAAACAGATGATGCTGACTTGAGTGTGATATTGAGCTTATTCATGTGGTGATCTCCTCCTGTTTTCAAAGGGAAAGACTTCCTCTCTCCACTCCTCTTCTCTCGTGTCCATATGGTCAACTCTACAGGGTGGACACACATGAGAGACTGTTTCTGTTTGATCGCGTGATATTTATAGAATTTAAAAGAAATCATATGTCACTATCTGTTTCTGGTGAAGTGCTGTTTTTCACAGCCAATTTAATAATCAGTTTTAACCCTTGTTAAGTTGTTGGCAGGTATAAACTGATCCTACTCCATGTAGATTCATTCTTCACTCCCACAGAGCATAAAGATTGCTTATCTCACCCACAGAGCATGAACACAGTCCAGTCTGTGTTTGCTACACTGTTGTTTTCCTACTCCAGTACCCAGAACCAAGCCCAAAAAGTCTTTCTTTCAGTCTGTGTTATGTGTTTTTCTCTGGTATCCCATATGTTTAAATGTTTCCATATGATCGACATTCCTCATGTGGTGCAGCCCCCATGTGTAGACACAAACCAAGCCTACACTTTGCAGACATACTGCTGATTAAGTATACTTTACCTATTATTTACAAAGCTGTAATTACTGTAATAAGTTTCTGAGCATAGCTTTCAGCATCCAGATGTTGTACCACAAAATAAAATAAGAAATGACAGCTGTCATATTTACCATAATATCATGTAGTTATAGAAGTTATTATAATACACACTGTTTCTGTGCTGGAGTCAGACAGCTTGCCGCTGCAGAGTATTGAGTTTAAGACTCTCACTATAAACATGTGATTTATTTGTCAAAATTAAACATAGACATACAAAGGCATTTGCTGTTGTAGTTGCAGTTAGTGTGAAATTACCACAAAAGTACTACAGTACGTAAGCCATTATTGTTATCCTAAGTTACAGCTGTTGGTGTGTAAGATGGTCTCTTCTGATGTAAATAAAACAAGACGACTACAAAAGCAGCCATACTGTGGCCAGAAGTGCTAGTACAGTACAAGTATCACGCCTGCCTTAGACCTTTTTTTTTTTCGACTAGGCTGCCGAATTTTACCCAGTGGAGAAGGTTGTGGTTGAAGGGGTTTTACGCCACAAAGCGTCACTCTGAGGTAAACAGAGAATATGACTGTGAGGTGGTGGGGAGAGGAGGAGTCATATATGCGTCAGTCTCACCACACTGAGGAGAGAGGAGGGTCTCTCTGGTTCTTTTTGTCTCGCTCTCACTTTCAGAGAGTGTTTATTTTTAGCTTCAGCCCTGTGCTGGTGCTGCTATGTACTGTCTTTGTGTGAGCAGGTGACCTGCCCCTCTTCGTCATCTCATACACTCGCTTACACAGTCTCTTTTTATACAGTCATACACCCTGTATGTCTCCTCTAATTTGGGGAACAGTGTCCTCCTGCTTTCATAAAGGTTGAAACTTCCCATTACATATTAGCATCATAGCTATTAGTTATAATATACTTGTAACCAGAATGCTGTGGTCACAGAAATACTAAGCAATTTCCTGTGTTAATATGCATATGTGAGTGTATGCGCATGCATGTTCAAGCTTTGGCGGAAGTTTTCATAGTAGTGGCGGCAAATATTGAGCGGGAAGCTGTGAGCTGTTAGCTTGGGTTGTTGTGCCAGGCCTCAAACAGCTGACAAATACCAGGCTTTCCCTCCTCATTCCGGCCCCTTCGCCCTCCCCAGTTCTACAGCTCTACTTGTTTTCCCTTTCTTCTGTTCTCCCTTTCCTTTACTTTCTGTCCTTTCCTTTCCTCCACCAGAAGCTCTCCTTGGCAATGCATTGAAGCGGGAGGCAGAAAGTGGGTCAGTGGGTCAGCTCAGGCAACAGGCTCAGGCTGGCTGCGCTTTGGGTGTAATTTGAATCCTATTACTTCAATAGAACACCTCTATACACTCCAGCTGTGATTACAAACTAGACATATGCTAAACAAGACACAAACAGTTAAATTCATTTAACATATTTAGATAAAAGGTCTTCTACACTGTAGTACAGTTTGGATTCAGACTATGTTCATCTGTTTTTCTCTGATATTGTTTTGATTTAGCCTGGGTTTGAATCAATGAAAAAGACTAAGTGAGATTTGAGTTGTCTTTGATGAAGTTAAGTATAAAACGGGGCCCTATTGATGCTGGTCTAACTTCTAATTAATGCTGTCTTGTCTCTAGAGATATGACCGATTTCCTGTGTTGAAGTAACAATAGAAGACCAGTACCAGCCATACTGCTCTCTCTACATGCAGATCAAACCTATTCCTAGCTGTCCTTAATGCTGTGCCCCAAATTACAGTACATATAATATGGACCTAATTTCAATGCTGTACCCTGGGTTTACATTATTGTCCTATGGAGGTAGTTTTGTGAGACAGAACTGGGAAATCGCCTCGATTCAGTCTGTATGTATACTGACTGGGTTTTTGTAGTGTCTCCATGTTTTCAATGACTTTACATAAGACTGAAGTCTGCTTGCAATGACCTACATTATATTACAGAGACACAAAGTCCACAAAGGATCCTCTATGAGTGTTTGAAGGTGTATTGACCTGCACAGATCCTGCTTGTGTTTTCTAATTTTCTTTTGTTTTGCTGAGTTCAGGACATTTCTGAGCAGTGACCTTTGAACTCTGAGTTAGTATCTCCAGTTAATCACTAATAACCTCCTGCAATATGCTTGGACCAACCAATATAACACTGACATCTCAGCCCGTTACCTTTAATAGATCAAACACACATAACACAAATGTGGAAGCTTGTGCTTAGGTTGTATTTAGTCTCAGGAAGATTCCTTTAGAGAGAGTGTATGTTTAAGAGTGTAACTGCTCTGACAGAATCAGGACATACTGTTTTATTTTTCTGTGTTTTTTTTAAATTTTTTTTTGTTACCATACTACGTGGTCTCCCCATATGGTGTATTGCTTGCTGAACCACCTCTTTCTCTTTCTATTCACTGAGTGCAGAGGAGGCACCTCAGTGAAATAGTTCTGTGTACAAACAAAACCCATAAAATATTCCACACATGAACTTTAATTGTATTTGTAGTTAAATAAAAATCTTTGTCTGTCTGACACAATTTTTTTAAAATTTCTTTTTGATAGTGTTTTGTGTGTGGAGATGTTCAAATATGGATTAACACACATTGAACTTGATATAATTGTTAATTTATCTGTTTTCAGGACAAACACCATGATGCTGCTCATGAAATCATCGAAACCATTCGGTAAATGCCCTTTCCTTCCTCTGACTCGCCTCTTGTGCCCTTTCACATTTACACAGATAATAAGTGACTGTCGGGGCTAACTTGTGATAAAATGTGATGGCTATGCATTTTGCAGGTGGGTGTGTGAGGAGATACCAGACCTCAAACTGGCAATGGAAAACTATGTACTCATTGACTATGACACCAAAAGGTGAGTCTAGGGTCATATAAAGTAACAGATGGAATGTTAAAATAATGTAATCATAATCAGCCCTCGTAAAACAAACGGGGAATGTGTTTTTGTATAAAATCAATTGTATTAATTTCCTGACCATATGTTCTCACAGCTTCGAAAGTATGCAGAGACTTTGTGATAAATACAACAGGGCCATTGACAGCATTCACCAGCTGGTAAGTCAATACATGGACCAATAATTCTTTATTTTACCTTGTATTTATTGACCTGTGTTTTAAACATAGTGGGGTTTGCGTTAATTGGAAAAAATATTTAATGTGTATTTTGCAGTGGAAAGGGACCACCCAGCCAATGAAGCTGAACAAGCGTCCCTCCAATGGTCTGCTGAGACACATCCTGCAGCAGGTTTACAACCACTCAGTGACTGACCCAGAGAAGCTGAACAACTATGAGCCCTTTTCCCCAGAGGTGTATGGAGAGACATCGTTTGACCTGGTAGCTCAGATCATTGATGAAATGGAAATGATGGAAGATGACACCTTTGTGGATCTTGGCAGTGGTAAGAGTGCCGCACTTTGTTTTTGTCTTTAACACAACACAACAGACAGAAGCTTCTGCAGCACAAAGTCATCTGTCTTCAGATCTACTAAAGTGTAATTTCACTTCGCTCTTAGTCTAAGTCCATCTACTGCATGACTCTGCAGTAGGTGTGTGACATCAGTAGTTTGTATCTGCAGAAAAGAAAAACAAAAGGCCTATGCAGAACTGTTAGTTTGGATTTTGTACTGTTATACCACCTAATAACATCTGTCAGATTAAGTGTACTCTATGTAAATAATTTTTTGCCTCTTTTCCTTCCATCATACAGTTCTTTCTCATGGGAAAATGTAACCCTGAAGTGTTATTAAAATGACCAGAATTTCCAGACACAAAGAACATTTCTAAAGCCTTAAGTGGTGTGTCTTAGTTTATTAGTTTGAATATAGTAATTAGTTTGAATATGAAATAACATATTAAAATACTTAACTGAGGCAATGGTTTAACTACTGGAAACACAATGGTGTGGCAGACTGCCACTGAAAGGTAGATGGCACATCTCTGACTAAAAGGCATTAAAATCCTTTTTTTAATGCAGATGTAGCTGTCTGGACCAGTTTACTCCTTTAAGGTGAATTAAAGTGGAAAGGTTCAGGAAGTATATTGACTCATTTTCACCCATAAAATGCTTTTTTTTCCCCCCATGGATTGATCTATTTCTGTTTTTCATTGTGTATTTTCACCAGCATTGACTTTTTTCCATTAAAAGCTGTATAATTTAGTTTGCATCTCAAATAACATGTTTTAATGTTAAGTATTACTTTACCTGTTTAATTGTCAACGTATTAGTTCCTAGTACAGTGATGCTGTTTTTGGATTGTATGCAAGCATTAATGACAGATTAGACAAGAAAGACATGAAAAATGAGTAGGGTTGTAGGTGCTGTACAGAAGATAAAATAATAAATGGATAGAGAATTAAAAACAGATTTTAATGTACATAGTATAATGGCAAGATTAGTAATGTGTATGATTTTTCACTCATTTCCATTTTCAGGAGTTGGGCAAGTAGTGCTGCAGGTTGCAGCAGCAACCAATTGTAAACACTACTACGGTGTGGAAAAAGCGGACATTCCAGCTACCTATGCAGAGGTAACCTCATGAATATCTAATAAGAATAATATTAGTACAATCTAGAAGGAGGACCAAGGCAAGTTTAAGCCAATGCCAGTTACTAAACCTGCCCACGATGGCTTATGATCATTCTGTATCCTGTACCCCACACTCTGAAGTCTGAAGTTTCAGTGAAAAGTCTGCTTTAGTTCACCAGAAATGTAACAGAAAAAAAATCCCTTTATTTGCAAACAAACTTTCTGTGATCCTAATTTGTGAAACCGACACATCTGTGAAGTCCAGACCTCCAGACATATGCTGACAATTGTTTTGATTTCTTTATGGTTGAAAATTAATACTTGGTTGTTTGTTTCAGACCATGGACAAAGAGTTTAAGAAATGGATGAAATGGTATGGAAAGAAGCACGGAGAGTACACAGTAAGTTGACTTGTGGTTTTATCTGGGTTTACTCAGTCATGAATACATTCAATGAATTTCAAATCAGTTTATTAATACATTTTTCTTTTGATTCTTTTTGGTTTCTCCATTTTTCAAGAAAAGTCGGCATTGAGAATGTGAGTTCTGAAAACAAGACAATAAATATTGATCTAAATCTGTCCTTGTTTTTGTAGCTGGAGAGAGGAGATTTTCTGTCTGAAGAGTGGAAAGAAAGGATCGCCAACACAAGGTACTGTGTTTCATCCTTTTTGTGGCGACAACATTCATTAACCAATGTCTCTGCTTTGATTCCCCTCTGAGTGACCTTTGTGGATTGTAAACTATCTCTCTCTGCCTTTGTTTCTTTATTCTCTAAAACATGCAGTTGAAAATAAATGAATTCACTTGACACTTGATCTGCTGTCAGTTCATGGATCTAAAATGTTCTCCTTTTTTGTCTTGCAGTATTATTTTTGTGAATAATTTTGCCTTTGGTCCAGAGGTAGATCACCAACTGAAGGAACGCTTTGCTAACATGAAGGAAGGTCAGTATTACTTACCAGTGGCTTCCTCACAACACGTAAAGCAGTAATATATTGCCACCTTTTCTCTTGACATTTATACAAATCCTCCCCGGCTGTCAGTATTCAATAATATTATCAATTCTTGATGCAGCGTATTCATATCATATGACTCTGGGTTTGAAATGGGGAAACATAAGAATATGAGCTCTGTGGCTTACTGCATCCATCTGGGGTTGTAAAGGTGTTAATATGTTTACTTTATGTGGTGATTAAATGACTGCTGTGCGTATCTCATTTACAGTGTTTAGAATGAATTGGAAGTGGTTTATCAGTTTTTGTTTTTTTTTCTAGGTGGGAAAATTGTATCCTCCAAACCGTTTGCACCTTTAAATTTTAGAATAAACAGTCGAAACTTGAGTGGTAAGTTCCAAACTATTTGCACTGTGTACTATGTGTACTTCCTAGTTTTAGATGTAGTGTCATGATTTTTTTTCTGTTATGCAGACATTGGCACAATAATGCGTGTGGTGGAGCTTTCTCCACTGAGGGGCTCTGTGTCCTGGACTGGAAAGCCAGTTTCCTACTACCTGCACACTATCGACCGCACCATAGTAAGTGCTGAAGCTTTTACAGCTGCAAACCTGTGTGTGTGGGTGGGTGTGTGTGTGTGTGTGTGGGTGGGTGGGTGGGGGTGGAGGGGGGATCCAGGACAAAATTAAGTTGGTGACAATCAATAACCAAAGCTCAAGAGATAACAGTGGACATGTTGTTAACAAGCTAAATAGAGACCACAGAGGGTTATACAGGTTCCCCCAACTACCATGAGATAACTCTGGTATCTGAATCCCCCTGGTACGATGTTAATGAAATCCCTGGTTACCAGTGGGATCACTGGTACCAAAGCTGGCACTTGGCCTTGGAAATGATAGTGAAAGTCTTGTTGTCTGTCACCTCCTGAGGCTGCTCACTCTTTTACAGATTTTACTACCCCACCCCCTAAAGGGGAGGCAAGGGGTATTGTTTTTGATTTCTTTAATTGTTAACACTCTAGCAGCAAAACTGTTGGTTGAATTCTTACCAAATTAGGTATATAGATTATCAGTGATCCAGAATAGATCTGATTACATTTTGAGAACAGTAGGTCAAAGTTAAAAATTATGAATATTTAAACACACACACCCCCCCCCCCCCATTTACTTATAATGGGCGAAATTTCAAATGTCTATAAAAACATCAAGTTTGTTTCAATTTACTTCAGACTTGGCAGATATATAGAGGCAATTGACATAGTGACGCATATATAGACATGATGACATCAGCTGATGCCATAATAGGCTGCCATACATGCAAAGGGCAGGGTTTGTTGTGCCTGGCACCACTTGGTATGTTCAGAGTTTATTTTGATGGTAAAATAAGTGTAAATGAATAAAAGCAAGGGAACCTTAAAAATCAGGACCAGAGAAATTACGTTGCCTGTTTTTTGCAAGTTCCTCCAATCAGGACGCACTTTGGTCAAATGGTAAACACTACAGGCAGTGACCAGCTGACCTTAGACCGCTGTATGCCTGTGTTGCATGCTGCCTTCACATGCTATCAGGAACATGATCCTTTCCACTTGTGAATTTGAATTAGAAGTGTGTTGTGTTAAAGTACTTTTGTTGTCGTAGTGAAATGAACAATGGCTGCCACATAATTTATCATGACCTGCTACTTGGGTGAAATAATTGTGGACCTATGAATTCATCTGCTACAGCATTTTCATTTTGGAAATATTTTTTGCAAATTATGTACAGGGTGTTTGCACAGGTCATAAGTCTTAAAGTGGAATTTGCAATTGCTGTTTTCCAGGCCTTCAAAAGTCTGAAATTTTGTGTGAAAGTCTTAAAGTATGGGGGGAAAGTTTCTGTCATACTTGAATAACAGCAGGAGAACATTAAATCTCCACTGTTGACTAGTTCAAAGGTTATTTCATCACAGCAACTCATGGATCAGTTTTTTTCCCAGTTCTCCAGTGGAAAATATGACGTGAGGGGGCGTTCATTGTCAATTTTCGAGTTTGTATCTTGTATTTGCCATAATTCCCATAGCATGTGAAGGCAGGAGTATTCCTGTTATAAATACAGAAAGTAACGAATTACCCTTTTGAAAAAACACTATGAAAACTTAACATGGTCTATGTTTCACATTTCTTTTTTTTGTTGTTTTTCAGCTTGAAAACTACTTTGCTAGTCTCAAAAATCCTAAACTCAGGGTAAGTAATGTTTTATTTTAATGCCCACTGTGTTGATGGTATCATTGTACTTAAAATGAAACTAAAATGGCTCAACTCTTCAGGAGGAGCAAGAGGCAGCTAGGCGACGCCAGCAGAAAGATACGAAAGACAGTAAAAGCAATAGCACCACACCCACAAAACCCAAGGAACAAACCAAGGTTGGATATCTTTGGATTCAACAGACTCTAAATCATTCATTCTAATTAAAATGATTCCCCCCTTGACATAAACACAGTTCAATCATCATGTGTTTGTGTGTGTTTGCGTCATTGCCCATTACAGCAGGACTCCTGTGGTGAGGAGGAGCGCCCTAGCTTAGTGACAGTGGTAAAGCCTGCACCCAAACCCCGACGGGCCCGTCTCTTGTCCAAAGGGCGGAAATTGAACAACAAAAAGCGTGGTCGGCCTAAGAAAGCAGCTGTGAATGCTGCCGAGAAGAAAAACAAGAAGAATCAGAGCGCATTGGATTTGCTACATGCCAAGACTGTTTCTGCAGCACCCACTCAGGGTCAGAAAGCACATGCATGCACCCAGAGCATAGTACATGCCATAGTAATGGTACCTTTTCTTTCTGTAAATGATAGTCACTTTGCATGTCTGCCTGTCCATCTTATTGTGTACACAGATGCATACCGGCAACCTCAAAGTCCCTTCTACCAGCTACCTCCCAAGGTCCAGCACTATCCCTCTAGTCAACTGCTGCTGAGCCCGACTCCTCCAGGTCTCCAACAGCTGCTAGGTGTGCTCTTACAGCTTTTTTATGCCTCACAACTGATGTTCTGAGTCACTGTTTTGTGATTATTGTTCTGTTCTCTTTATTTTATTATAATACTGGTGCTTTCTTCTGTCTGGAGTCTCACAGAAGCAGATTTTCCAGTTGTAATGTCTAAGGAGTTAGATAACACAAGGGCTAGACAACATGGCACAAAATTATTGGATACATGAGCTGCATCCCCATTCCTGTCTGTCTCAAACATCAACACAGACGGCATTCATTACTGTTTAGAAGTGGAAAATGGAAATGTACCTGCATGTGGTGCATCGTAGGGGCCATATTTATTCTGTCTCTGACAGGCTCTTAGATGTATGTAATGAGTAAAAATGTCTAAAGCATATCACAGTTATCAACATAAATTTATATTGTAATCATGTTTCAAGATTGTTTTATTGCCAAGTCCTAGATAAACCCCTCCTTTCTTCAGTCTGAGTGAGCCTCATTTTTTTTTTTTCTATCAAGACTTAAAACTTTGTCTCTATTTTTCCCTTTCTTCACTTCACATCTTTTCACAGATAACATCAAAGTTCAGTACTTGCAGTTTATGGCCTACATGAAGACTCCTCAGTACCGGTCTAATCTGCAGCAGCTTTTAGAGCAGGAGAAGGTGGGTGATTACTGCTGCAGGCTTTAAGTGCTTGGTCTAGATAGAGTTTTACTCCTGTCACTACATGATGTCAACATACAAGGGGCCTGTTTCCACACACATCAAAAATCCAAATGGAACCTGTATTGACACCATTAGATCGAGTAGATATTTTTGTCACATTTTTGTCTACTCACTCACCTGCAAGTGTGCTTTCCTTTTGGTCTCTAGCAAAAACACAGGGACCTGTCTGGGCAGGCGGAGCAGCTCCACTCAGTTTGTCAGTCTCATAAGGACAAGATCAAAGGTCTCTTTCAGACCAAACTAGATGAGGTAAGAAATGGTATATCACAGAGGAAAAAAAAAAATGTGTCAATAAGGTTTTGCTAAAACATGTTACATTTATAAAGGTGTGTCACTTGTCTTCTCTATTGGTAAATGATAGTGTTTCACTGTAGAAGTGCCTCGAGCTGATACTTAACACTTTCTTCTTCTGTGTGATGGTCAGCTGGGAGTGAAGGCCTTGACTGTGGAGGACCTTTTGCAAGCCCAAAAGGAGATATCGGCCCACAATCGCCAACTAAAAGAGCAGACGAAGCAGCTTGAGAGAGACATGGCATTGTTGAGAGATCACAGTCTTCTACTGGTGAGACATCAGAGCTGCTAAGCTGTCTGTAACCACCCTGTTTTCATAGCATCATCCCCAGTGGTTTACACTTGTCATCCAGAGTGCTTCTCTGCATCTGTTTAATGGTCGTTGGTGTCCTACTTTAGGTCTAGCGCAAATGATAAATTTTGGTAATTAAAACTATGATTGTACATAAAATGGAAGTCATGAGAACAATTCTAGTTAGATGGCAAAACATCTTACTAACCCCCTAATAGCTGACTGTAATGTAGGTCATAAATACTGCCACTTCCCTGTTATTTTCTGGGACCTAAATTTAAAGTTCATCCAATAACTTAGGTGATTTGAACTTGGGTACACTTCATGATCTAAATTTGTGTTTAAATTGACAACTTTCTGATAAGTTTGCTTTAATAAGATGTTTGATGCTATATAAATGGGTGATTGACAGCTTTAATGACCATTCAGGACCTGAATCTGTCAGATATTGCAGTCAGGTGGTCAGGGCAAGTGACATCACTGCCTCTATTGTGTCGACTCTGGCTTCATGCGGCCTCACATAGTAACATGGCACCTCGCATGGCTGTCAGATTTTGTCTTCATTTTTACAGTAGCCAAGGAAACGGCGTCATAGTTTCCATCTTTATATACTGTATATAGTTAAACCCTCATGTTGAACTTTTGCTTGTATTGGTTTTGTTTTCCAGCTTAAGTCTCGTTGTGAGGAGCTGAAGCTGGATTGGGGGTCTTTGTGTCTGGAGAGTTTGCTAAAGGAGAAACAGGCTCTACGTAGACAGATATCTGAAAAACAGAGGCACTGCTTGGAGCTGCAGGTAACCACTTCAACCTCTTCATCTTCAAACGTCCGTTTGTAAATACTGTACATCTGCCTCAAAGCTTCTTTTTTTAGACCTAAATGAAACTCTTCTGCCATCTCTGCCTTTTTATAAAGATAATTAAAGCAGAAAGCTGATGTAAAATGAAATGCTGTCACAACAGCTTTTTCCTAGAAAGAGGGAAAGAAGTAAATGCTTTGTCAGCGTTTGTAGCTCCCTCTGGTGTCTGTTTGTAGATCAGTATTGTGGAACTGGAGAAGAGTCAAAGGCAACAGGAGCTGCTTCAGCTGAAATCCTACAGCCCCTGTGATGGCTCCCCATACAGAAAGAATCTGGAATCACGCTCTTCCACAGACATGGACTCCTCCAAGTTGGGCCTGTCCTCCGCCCCCACTCACAATGGTGTCAGTCCAGAGCTGACCATGAATGGCACCAGTTCACCTGGTTTCGACCGTACAAATGCCAAGGGCGAGCTTCTTTCCCGCTACCTCCCCATCTCCCCGGACCATGACATCATGCCCACCACCCCAGATACTCGGCAGAGACAGCACAGCTCCTCCCATGCACTTCCTGACTACACGCGTTTCTCCCCAGCCAAGATTGCCTTGCGGAGACACCTTAACCAAGATCCGACTGCCTCTGCTCATTTAAGAGGTCCTGGGCTGACAGCACACAGGTTTGTGGGCACGAAGGCCTTTGCACGTCTGTAAATTGGCCTTTTTATTTTGAAGTTTTTGATTGAAACAAGTGAAAGTTTAGACATTTAAATGTTACCTTTTGTGTGTGTTTTTAGGGGAGAACTAGGTAGCATTAACTCTCCACTTGGAACCAAACAGAGCTGCCCTTCTCCTAATGCATGCGATGCTCAGAGTAATACTCCCAAGAACTCTGAAAGGGTAAGTGCATATGACTCTTAAAGAACACTTTCCTGCCTGCCTCAAATTCTCCCTCAACATCTACACAAACTTTCCCCCTTCACTCTTATATAGGGTTGTAAGGAGAAGAGTCCATCTTTTCAGGGTGACAACAGCATTACAAGCCTTCCAATCAGCATCCCCCTGAGCACAGTCCACCCGAGCAAACTACCGGTCAGCATCCCACTGGCCAGCGTGGTGCTACCTAGTCGTGCTGAGAGGCTGGTGAGATTAGTCATTCAGTACCTTCATTTCACATCCTACTACATTGGCTCCTTCAGGAGTAAAGTTATTTTTTAAGTGTGTGGTCAAGTTCATTTATATTGTATGTACTTGAAAATTAATGCAAATACACTGTAAATAACATGTTAATTAAAAGATAAGAATAGAAAAGAAAACTGTACGACAGTGTTATGTATGAAAAGTATACAATACATAGCATATGTAAAATATCTTGTGATTTTTGTCGGATTTACTAGATAAATATCGCCTAAGTGGAATATTAAATTGTGTTTGCAAGGTTTAAGATATTTTCTGACTTTTGAAACTGCTTTTGGTATTGTTTGGTCATATTTGGTCTCTTTGATTATTTCAGAGAAGTACACCAAGTCCTGTTTCTCAGACAGCTCAGACAAATGGTAATGACTACTATTTCTTTTATAATCCATACAATTTTTCATCTTTATTATTAATAGTCTATGACAAGTTGAATTGACCACAATTCCTTTTTAATCTGTTTGATGTGGTTGACCAATGTCAGTTTGCATCTTGAACTAATTGTTTCTGTCTTTTTTTTTTTTTTTAAAGGATATTCATCCAGCTCAGGGCTGATGAATGGAGGTCCCCACTCTGAGGACCATAATGGTGCTTCTTTATCTCCTCCACACTCCAACACTCCTCTGATGGGACCAATGGGCAGAGGAGGGTCCATCCAGAGTCCACCACTCGGCACTGGAGGTGTGCTCCAGTATGCAGATGGACCACCAAGGATTCTTCCGGAAGACGGACAAGATCCTCGGGGCGAATCGGACACAGAGCCCCAGGATAGTGAAATGCGAAGGAGAATCTTTTTCTCTTCCTCCTCTTCTTCTTCCTCGTCTTCCTCATCCAGCAGCGGAGGCAGCGCAGCTGGTGGATCACGCCTCCACCATCACACTGGCAACTCAGCCAAGCAGGGATACCATAGTAACCATGGAAACCACCACCACCAGTCCCCTGGCACACAGCACACTCACACGCCCACACACACGTCATCCTCACACTCCTCTCACAACCTTGGATCTCAGGAGGGACGCAAGAGGGGGAGACGGAAACGCAGCTCTGCAGGAGCCGTCACAGCCAGCAGTTCCCCAAAGAGGAGGTCATTCCCTGGACTCGGCTCCAGTAACCACTCCTCAGGATCACCACTCAACATTAATTCCATGGTGAGCCACAAAAGCAAGTTCAACAAGTTCCAAGTTACTGCCTTTCTGCCTGGAATTCTCTATAGATGACTGTTATGAGATTAGAGTCTGGTTGTTTACACTGTTCATACCAGGTTTCCCATTGGATGCTCTCTGTGTCAACAGGTGAATAACATCAACCAGCCTCTGGAGATCTCTGCCATCTCTTCCCCAGAGCAATCAAGTCGGAGTCCCGGTGGCCCTGACCTGGACCAGCCTCCTATCCTAAAGAGAGAGCGCCCCCTGGAGCTTAATGGCACAGGCCGCTACTCTTCAGCTCCGAGTTCTGATGATGAGGACTCGGGCTACCCTGCAGACAGCTCCAGTTCTCGGTAACAGTTACTGAAATCACGATTGACATGTTTTTTGGAGGCCATCAGAAAATTTTGTAGTTGTCAAGGACATTGACTAATTCTTTATGGAATAGATGCACGTGTGATTAAAAATTAAACAATTTGGAATTATTTATTTAGAATAATATAAAGTCCAAGGGTGACACGGTGGTGCAGTGGTTAGCACCCGTGCCTCACAGCAAGAAGGTCCTGTGTTCAATTCCTGGGTGGGACCTTTCTGTGTAGAGTTTGCATGTTCTCCCCGTGTCTGCGTGGGTTTTCTCCGGGTACTCCGGTTTCCTCCC
>JAQQZY010000020.1:27351763-27367130 GCA_030068375.1 Ostorhinchus rueppellii
GGATAGGCTCCATGCGACCCCCGTGACCCTAGTGAGGATAAAGCGGGTATAGAAAATGAATGAATGAATGAACATTAAGTCCAAAGCAATGGTTGCAACATATTTAGGTATATGATTAATTTTCAACTTTTCAGTATGAAAGCAAAAAATTCAGGGAACTATCAGCAGTGTTTTGTTACATAACTTTAAAAAAAATTAGAAAAAATTAACACAAGTAGCCCTTAAGACATTTTAACAAAAAATAACTAAAACATAAATATTGATGGATCTATTCTAGTCTGCTCCACATAGAAGCACAAGATTGTGGTGAAAACGCATTTACTTGGAGAGAGAGGGGGTTTCACCAGAGTTGAAATTGCTCATTTTTAAATCTGTTTATTTGAGCAGATGTTGGATTAAAAGATAACTAGAAAAGTATTCAGAAAGCGCAGACCTCTGCCAAGATGGTGTTTGTATTTTTTTTTTTTTTTTAAAGTAGTGTTTGTACTTTTTTTAAGGTAGTGTTAGTACTTTGCTCCACTACATGGCGCTGAATGACCTCATATGCAATTCTGTGCCACCATGCCCTATCTCACAATGATAAAGAATCCTTGAAAAAGTTCCTGGATCCAGACGGTGATTCGAAACGCCTCCAAAATGTAATCATCTCTCCCTTGACCCAGAGTGGACGTACCCTGAAAATTTCATCAAAATCCGTCCATAACTTTTTCAGTTATGTTGCTAACAAACAAAGTTGGATGGATGGTAACAAACAAACAAATGCACAGTAAAACAGAACCTCCTTGGTGGAGATAACAAATATCATGAAAGATGCTGAATCCTGGATCTGAAAATTGTCTGCCCCAAATTAAAATATGTTGATTGCTGTCCCTCTCCACGAAATGGCTTGTGTTTTTTACCTTTTTATTGTTTGTTTTTTTTTTTTTTCTAGAATTGAAAGAAAAATTGCCACTATATCATTGGAGAGTAGAGATGTACCCAGTAGACTTGTAGATGGTGAAAGAGGTAAGAAAAGTAATATTTTAGTTGCTCTATGAATCTAATCTTTTACTTCTGCTCCTTAGAGACCTTTTCTGTCTTCTTACAACAGGCAGGAAATCTGGTAGCAGCAGTGGCAACAGCACAGGCAGTGAAGCTTCCTCTTCATCCTCCTTGTCTTCTAACAGCAAATGGAAATCCACATTTTCACCTATTTCAGACCCCAAGCAACCCAGCAGTGATATGAGACAGGGGGGTTCTCCGTTTGGCCTCGGGGGATCAAGCCGAGGTGCAGACTCTGATTCTGACCATAAACAGCATCAGCAGGCGAGGAAAGGGAGTGACGGAGAACCATCCAGTTATATGACCCCTAACCCCTTCCTCAGTCAGGAGGCAGGGATCCGAGGTGGAGGCAGCAGTGTCGGTGTTTCCTCAGGGTCTGGTGGGTCAGAGCAACGGCAGGCTCTGCAGAAACAGAAGACCCCTCGGGACTGGGAGCTGAAGACCGGCAGCAGCCTGGCCAGTCAGAACCTGTTCATTTCAGCAGCTGCCAGCAGTGGAGGGGGCATTCTGAGCGGGAAGGTCGGAGGCAATCCTGTAGCAGTGTCATCAACCACAGGATCATCTGTGGGACAGTACTTGGGGTCTCAGTTTCCACTTGGAGGGACCTCAGTCTTACAGTCGTTGTTTGGGGCTCAGACAGGTGGATCCACGGTGAGTGGGTCTACACGACTTGTCAATGGACACTCTGCCCTGGGAAGCTTCTCCAGTGCTGGACTGGCAGGGGGAGCAGCTGGAGGTGAGCATCACTGGTGACAAACTCGCCATCATTTCTTCTTAATCCAAGGTTTCATGTCAGGCTCAGGATTGTTAAACAGCCAGAATGAGGTCTTAGTCTTATCCTGGGGTCATCTTTAGGAAGAGAACTGTGAGTCTGAGGGGATGGGCCTGCTTGTACAACCAGGTGAGTGAAGGCCCAAAGCTGACCGACTTTCTGACTGACCGACTGACTCTGCCTCGCTTTGATGTTGACTGGCTGCTTGAGTGCTCTAGTTGGAAACACCCTTGGAAAATGTTGCATTTTTTAACAGAATGAAGGCAAACAGAAGTAGGAAATCTGGAAAAAATAACTGCCTACAAATATACACCATAAAGTGATGGTACGATTTAATGTACCGTGGTTGAGGATCAGCTCATCAGTTCAGATTCTGCTTATTGATTACAGTTCCTTTCAGTTCCCTGGACAAGTTACCAGAAAAATATTTATTATTTTTTTTCTTTAATGCGTGACACACAGCCATACCTTTCAAAACATTTTGAATAATAGAAAAGATAATTTTAATACAGATAATAAAACTAGCCACTTGTTGTTTAGGAGAAACTTTTCTGGTGTTAAACATTCATCTGTTTGTCTTGTATTTTACTTGTTAAACAGTGTTACCCAGATAACCGACATAGGTTGATTACCAGGCAGTACACTTTGCCTTGCCATCATTTTCTTTTTAAAATTAAGCTACATTTTTGAGTGTTTACTGGTGTCGTCTGTTCACACTGCAGTGTCACTGTGTGACATTAGTCATGTATCACAGCTTGTGTTTTAATAAATGAACAAGCTGCTGCATTGTTGTGGGACACCTGACCACATATCTACATACAGCTTACAGATATATAGCCTTTGTCAGCAGTAGTAGAGGAATTATTGATTAGTAACCGATAAGCAGAACCTTTCCCCCCAAACCCAGTACTCAGGATGTTGGCGTCAATTGTCATGTGGAATAGTTTCTGTTTCCAGCCATATTAATTCCTATTTGATTTAATATAGAGCACATTGTTCCTTTTGTCATTTTCTCTGGGTGTATCTGTTGGATTTGTTTGACAGAGTCACTTCACTCTCAGTTTTGCTCTAACATGGCAACTTGAATGAAATTGGCCTAATGACCTTTTGATTTGGAGTGCACTGACTCTGTTTGCTTTCCATGTGCTTGTCTAAGACTTGCTTGGCGCTATGCACAACCTGGCTCAGTCCTTGCTTCTCTTTGTCTCCCCTCCTTTTGCTCTTTTTGCCACCTCTATCTACTCTCTCTTCCCCGTGTCCACTCTCTGGCCCCCCTGCTCCCTACATTTCTGCTGTATGATTTGCAGGTATATTTCACCACGTGGTTCCCTCAGTGTCCTCCCATCAGTTTGGGGCAACGCTGCCCACTTCTGGAGGCCTCAGCTCTCTGCTCAGTCTCTCCTCCTCTTCCTCCACCTCCTCCCAAACCCAGCAGCACATCACTTCCCAACCGGCCTCCACACGCCAGACCTCCGTGTCCTCACCTCTCCCCCTGTCTCTGTCCCAGGCTCAGCACAGCCGCACCCAGTCAGTCCTGCACAGCCCTTCTCCTCCCACGCTCTCGTTGCCCCCTCCACCACCCCTCCACAGTGTCCCCTCCTCTACAGCGCCCACGCACCCCGACACCCTGTCATCCTCTCGACCAGACGCCCTCCACTCTTCCCATCTGTCCCACTCTTCTCTCCACCACCAGAGAGCACAGTCATCCCTCTCTCTGTCCATGTCCTCCCCCTCTGCCTCCTCTGTCTCTGTCGCTGCTCCCGCCTCCCTCTCTTCGTCCTCTCTGTCAACCTCCTCGTCTCGTCCATTTGCAGTGCACTACTCCCCTCGACTGCCGCCTCCGCCACCAACTAGCAGCTCAGGTGGTGGAGGGAGCATGTGGAGGACTCAGGGCATGCATGGTACCTACACCACCTCCCAGCTACCCGGCTCCAGACCTAGATAGGGTTTGGGGGTTTGGGATTGGGGGGGGGTGGGCATGAAGAGGGGAAGGGCAAATGGCAATCATTGGGTAGAGGGGTGAGAGGCTGGTAGGGAGTGAGACACAGGATACCTGTTTTCCTTGTGCTCCCGTGAATGGATGTTCTAAATGAGCAAGGTAAGTCATTCATTTGACTTGAGATTGAAAATAAAATCTGCAGGACAACAAATATGCATTTTCAGAGAGACGGGATGTTATGGAAGTCCATTTTTTTACCACTGATGTAAAGAAGAAAATTCTCAGTCACAATAATGAGCTGGTATCTGAACATATCTTCAAATATGGATAAACTTTCTCACTATCATGAGATGAAATGTTAGAATTTTGATTTCTATCATCAAATTTTTTTTTCTCACAAATTACAGTTTTGTAAGTGGTTCAGTGCAGAATAGTGGATTAGAGCATCATTATCTATATGTGCTTAATCCTCTTTCATAGGCTATGTTCAGACTGCAGGCAAATGTGGCCCAAATCCCAATTTTTTTTTTTTTTTTTTCCAACCGTGTGACCTGTATCCGATCTGTTAAAGACAGCTTGAACAGCTCAAATCTGACCTAGGCCACTTTCATACGTGGTCCTAAATCTTATACGTTTCTAATATTTTGCAATGCGACTTCAGTCTGAATGGCCAGGTCGCATTTACTTGACCTTTACGTCATTGAAATGTGGCAAACATTACAATTCTGAAAAACACACTTCTGTAAACGCGGTGTGTGCCTGTGTGGTCATGTTTAAGTCAGGACCCCTTTTGTGCATGCGGGTCACTTCAGGGCCACATTCAGTTCATACTCTAAACTGATAGAAGTCACATTTAATGTGTAATATGAACAAGCACAGAAAAAAAAATCTGATTTCACCAAAATATTCAAATTGTGCGTTAAGACCTGCTTTCTGAACATAGTCATAGTTGTGTGTCCACCTGACGTAGATATAGTCTACGTTCAACTACTATTTGTTTTTGGGTGAAAATAATTTTGGGTAATTTGCTGTAATTGTTACGTAAAAGTATTTTTGCATTATACATGAACCAAACCCTGATTCAGTTTGCTCAGATTGTTTGGTTCATGTAGATGGGAAAGCGCACTGGAGCATTATTTTAATAAGGTTTCTCATGAGCTACCAAGTCACAACTCTGAAATAATGAATCACTACTGGGAGATAAATTATTATTTTGAGAAAGTATATCATTATATTGAGATATTTGGTCATAGTTTTGATCTACAGGATGCGCTTTTCCACAGTGACAGTTAGATGGACTTGGATATGATTTAATGAATGTCTGCGTGTGCATTTGTGGTGTTGAATCCATAAATGATGTTTTTATTCTCTTGTTTGATCTTTCAGGTAATTGATGAAAACTACCTCAACACTGAATAAACTATGCAAATGTCCAGGTGTGGACCAAGGCACTCACTCACTGGTGCTTCTAAACATCTGCACTACCCATCTGCCTCCAAGACCGGCTTCTGTACTGGGATCTTACTCACAGCTCTCACACACACACGTACACATACACACACACACAAACCTTAGCCTCCTCCACCGCCCCTATGGTCACCATGAGCAGACGTTATGGCTACTGGTCTTGTTCATGTGTGGAGTTTTGGCTAAAACGTGTTTAGTTTTACAATGGAAATGTCAATACTGGCTGCTGTCCAGCACTGAATGAATTGAAATGAGGTGCTTATAAATATAACAGTGTTTTTTGGGGCACTATAATAGGAATTAATGCTCAGTACAACAATCACTTTTTAATTATGTAATACAGGGCTGTAGCAATTATTGTCACCATTAGTCTTGGTGAGTCTAAAAGAAGTCGATAGTTAAAAGACAAAACGACTAAAATAGAGGTTGGAAATCAGGCATCTCGTACAAGAAGCAGATGGTCACAAAAACAGCCACTTGTTAACTTATTTTGGATCAACTGGTTAGTTTGTAGTCGTTGCAGCTCTAGTTTGTCACATTTGGTAACGGATTGAAACACGTAGTCTGCCTTTTTTTGGAGCCGGATCTCATTGTTCGTCACGTTCTCTTCAGACCAGTTCAGCTGAACTTTGCTCAGACTCGGTGCAGCTTTGCCTCTCTGCATGGCTGTGCTCTCTTAGCTCTCTTCTTACTTAGTTGTGTATCAAATTTTAAGTCTATCAAAATGAGGAAGGTAATATTTTGGTCTGATTTCACACTGGATAACATGTAGTTACTCATGTAGCATAAGAATCATAAGCCCTGGCTGGTTTTTATCGACTCCCCTCACACGCTATGATGAACTCAACTATACAGAAGTCAATAGAATACATTTAGAATTCAAATTTAACTATCCTGACGGATGAAAAAATGTCCAATCTTATAATCTCATATCATGCACTTAATGTTTCCATGGAAATTACTGCTTTCTTTAGGAGATCTAGCTTTGTGGTTAAAATGTTCCCAGTTTTTATTTTGAACAATAGTTTAGAACCAAACTTCAGTTAAGTCAGTGGGCTTTGTCTTGAAGAAGTGGCCCATTAGCAGCATGTAAAGGGGGCCGGTAGTTCCCAGACTGGCTACGTACACAATAATCTATCATAACCCCCAGTGAAATTAAAGAAATGACATGGTGCTCAGTGGAGACTCTCTGGTAAAGGATCCAACAGTGTCATTAACTTTGTGTGAAGATAAACCCAGGTGTAAATGAATTACAGCAAAACCACAACACATTTGTATTTATTGATACTTTTTTTCTTCTCAAGTCAGTTTAATAGATCACACTACTACATTGGACCTCAGCAGACGCATTCATCAAGCAGGAGTTTGTTCCTGTTCTTAAACTTAGTGAAGTTATATTTCTCTGCTGTTGGCAAATGCAGGTTTAAGCAAATGGTTGTAACTAAAACATGGACATGTATGTGCAAGATTTAACTGCGTTGCGTTCCAAACACACGCACACATACGCCGTCATGCATGCAAATCCTCACACACTGGGAAAACCTAACCATAACCACAACAAACTACTGGTCTCTTTTCACATCTTTCGTTTGCTTTTGTGTTGTGTAAATTTATCTTCTGTTTTTATGTTTATTTTTTGTTTGTTTTTTGTAAACAATGTTTGTACTGTGAATGTGATTGATTCTCCAACTGTATAGTTGTGTATAATTTAGATTATATTTATGCTGTCAGTCTCGCTTTGGTATGTTTTTCTTTTTTGTTTTTGTTTGTTTGGTTTTTTTTAAATCCTAAAATATGTTGACATTGTAGAATGCAATAGTGTGTGTACTTGACTCACAGTCTGAAAACAATGGTGCTAAATTTGGACTGTGCCTGACCTTATTTATTCTGTAGTAAAAACATCAAAATCCAATCGAATACTTGGTGCTGTACACAGGGACATTTGTAAAGCCGTTTTGGCCTTTGTTCTTTCTCCTATTTAATATGCTGTTGTCTGGTTCTGTGAATGCCTCGTGTACAACTTAACTGTAGACACCACCTTTCCATAAACCCTGCAGCTGGTTCAGAGTCCGTGCAGACGGGGATGAGGGGCCTCCGATGGCGTTCATCATCCGTCAGCACGCTTTGCTTATCTGAGCGGTCTGTAAGTGAACAAGACACACTGTTTTTGTACAGACGTTTTTGTTGTCCTTTGTAATTCTCCCCATCATAAGGACAATGGTATAAAAAAATATGTATCTATACATAGTCTATACACATATAAATGAATATATATGAATATGTATAAAGTGAAAGGGTTGTTTTGGTGCTGGCATTGTGACCCTTAAATTCAACCTGGTAAATGGAGGTTTAAAGCCAAGGAGAGCCAAGCTTTGCCACCGCAGAACCTTAACAGGTGGTGCCAGTGACGTGGCAGCAGCTCAACCTTCTTCTATACACACACCACAGAAATAGAAACTGTATTTCACACATCACACAGAGGTGCTATGCTGCAAACTCCACTAGATTCCAGCACTAGAATTGTTAACACTTTGTTTGTTTTATGTCTTCGTTTCTGTTTTTAACTTCCCAGATTCAGCAGGAAAAAAAAAAAAGGTGCTTCGGTTTCGAAATAACGGCAATTCAGACTAAATCTGTACTGGTGCATACACAACTACTTGTCAACCTCCTTACACACTGTTTGTCTTTGGATGTCTTACTGAAATCGCGGCACCTTGTAATGTGAGCAAATTGTGTATTTGTAGTTTCAAGATGATGTAAAGCACTCGCTTTGGGTGTGTGTGCGCATTACTTAGGGAGCGAGCAGCCAAGGGTTTTTTTTTCTTCTTTTTTTTTTTTTTTTTCCTCGATAGTGGGAATACACTTGAGCTCAGTTTGCGCGCGTGTGTGTGCATTTTCCACTTTTTCCAGTGCGTGTCCAAGGGAATAATAGACTAATTATCAAAGCTTTATAGAAAAAGTCATGTCCTGTGCACTCACTCTGTAAACAAATTGTTTCTCATTTGCAAGTGTTTTAAGTGAACAGATTGATTTATTCATTTTAGGGCAGAATTAGAGACAGTAGACCGTTTATTACCAGCACTGAGAGGACTTTTGTAATTATTGTTAATGCTATTTAAAATTTTTTTACTCTTGGTGTTTGATACAATTGCAGTTAAATGTCACGCTTTTAATTGTGTCTTCAGACTCCTGTCAGTTTTTAATACTTCTAGTCAGACAGCACGGTGCTCTCCTTCACTTAAAACAAGGAAATTGCAGCTATTGATCTATAAATACTACTCTTCCACTGTTGTAGTATCGGGTGTATTTGGTTTGACGTTTGTACCGGTGAGAATGACCGTCCTGTTGAGTCACTGACGGGGATGAGGCGTCGTCATTCAGGTCCTTTGGTGTGTGAGCATGAACAGTCCAACGTGCTCCATCCTGGTACATTTTATTGGTGATCTGTGAGAGCTTTGCAGTCGAGGCTGTTTACTCTAAATCCTGCCAAAGGTCTGAACTCAGGAACTCCCCCAGATTGCTTGAAAATATATGAATAATTTGTCTCAAGCTGCTACATGTCATAAATTTAGTACCATCTTGTGGCGCGACAGAAAAAAATAGTCCCTTTCTAACCCAACTCAGGACCAGGACAACCCTCAGACGGTATATTTCAGCCTGATTCTTGTCCTCATCCATCTGCCTTCTCTGATCTCCACAGGATTCGTTCTCACCGTCACAAACATCCTGCGTCTCCAGCGAAATCCAGCTTTATAAAGCTTTACAAGAGTCAGTCTGATCACGACAAGCTGTGAAATGGCGACGACTTTCAGCATCTTCCTCATCTCACAAATGCCTCTGTCTAGATACATGGAGGGTCAGTGTCCTTCGTTGGGGTCCCTCCTCATCCTCTTACGATGAAGGATGGGGCCTCAGGGAGACCAACGCTGGGCTCTGGGCCTTTAGTGTGGTGATCTCTGATCGGTGAAGTCAGGGCAGGGTTTGAGGTGCAATAAAACAGCAAACCTACTTTCCAAAACGCCCTGGATTTTCATGGAAAAAATTGTTACTGTTCGGTGTTGGTGCTTTTATCCTAAGATGTTATAATGACAAATGGAATTAATGTTTTGTTTTTTTTTTCTGCGTTTTATGATTATTAATAAAAATGTTTCATATAATATTTGCATTAATTTTGTTGTGTGTAGTGGCACTTTATCACAAAAGGAGCTCATGTTGGTAAAATTTGATAAATATTAAGATGCTTAAATTATAACAGAAATTAAACAATTACATACATTTAATTTGTATTTGATTTTTGAGAAGTCATAATTACTATCAAAGTTGTAAGGGTTCTAGACTGAACCTCGGACCACAGGTGTGACTTTGTACTGTTCATTCTTATCCTTCGTGTAGTCCTTGGGGTCGTCTATAGCAGGGGTGGGCAGTCCTGGTCCTGGAGGGCTGGTATCCTGCATGTTTTAGATGTTTCCCCCTTCCAGCACACCTGACAGTCGTTATCATTCTTCTGCAGAGCTCAATGATTGGCTGATCATTTGAATCAGGTGTTTTGGAAGAGGGACACATCTAAAACGTGCAGGATACCTGCCCTCAAGGACCAGGATTGCCCACCCCTGGTCTATGGCAGTGGTTCTCAGATCTGGTCCTCAAGTACCACTATCCTGCTTGTTTTAGAGATTTCCCTCTTCCAGCTCATCATTCAGCTCTGCAGGAGTCTGATAATGGACGGCTTCCAGGTGTGATGGAAGAGGGAAAGATCTAAAATATGCAAGATGGTGGTACTTGAGGACTGGCTTTGAGAATCACTGGTCTATGGGATGTGGAAGTTATTTTACTATTTATCAACAGAAAAAAAAAAAATCCAAAAACTAATGTTCCCCTTACTTTGTGTGCAGGTGATCACCGTTCAGCCTCCAGTTTAGTACCAGTGTTTTGTATAAAGATGAGCTTTAATGGTCCCACAGCAGAGGAAGTCCACCGTTACTGCAGCTCCACAGTAGTAAAAGGAACGATTCACGAAAAGAAACGGAAAGTACAGAACATATAATGTAAACGAGTGCATTGACCTGTGAGGAACCATATGTTCTAGATCAGGGGTCACCAATCCTGGTCCTCGATGGCCGGTATTCTGCATGTTTTAGATGTTTCCCCCCTCCAACACACCCGAGTCAAATGATGAGCCTATCATCCAGCTCTGCAGAAGCCTGATAACGACTGACAAGTGTCCTGGAAGAGGGAAACGTCTAAAACATGCAGGATAGTAGTTCACGAGGACCAGGGTTGGTGGCCCCTGTTCTAGATCCTGGACTTCATTGTCAATACTAAAGGTGGGATGTGAAAAGGGGGGTGTTTTTAAAATCCACATCCCACTTCCCCAGTACCGATACTTGTGTATTTATGGATGTTGTACCGCATTTGTCCAGCAGTCACCGCCAAAGTGTTCATATTATTCTGGACATAGCAACCTGATTGTAAGGCTATTATATTCTAAAAAATAAATAAATAAAAAGACTAATATCTCCCTAAATATTGGTCCTATCAACTTATCAGTTTTGCTCGTGTCTTCCTTGGCCAAAAATACACAAGTATGCCGAACTGCAGCAGTCAGTTCTTTCTGGATTTTGTATGACGCCCGACACACACACACACACACACAGAGTCCATTTGTATGATATAAAGATTACAATTCAAGAAGACCTAAGGTGCAGATACGAAACAAACTCCAGTGAAACCCAACAAGCACCATTAAAACAATAAAATAACTGGAAATAATCTGAGTCAGATGTTAGAAGGTAAATCCAAATCTGAGGATATGAATATGAACCTGGAATATCAATGCGAACAATAATGAGAAAAGGATGAAGTGGATGGAATTAATGAAGAAATTAGAAGGAATAGAAACAGTCGTAGCCAAGATTTTAACCTCAAGAAAGAAATAGTTACAGGGAGGTTCAAGTAGAAGTACCTGTGGTACGAAAAAAAATAAGAAATAAAAAGCACATAAGCAGTATTTCACACCGGAAGAGACGAGGAGCAGTGGGCTCACCATGTCAGGTGCCTTGCTCAAGGGCACATCAGCCAACAAGTCTCAGCTGGTCTGGGGAATTGAACCAAAAATCCTTGGGTAACAAGTGGACCCTCCAACCTTCTGGGCCGTGGGTGTGAGGACCTGCTGTGTCAGATCTAATCCCACAGCTGCAGCTACAGTAACACCACTAATGGTTGAACTACAGAACAGTTCAGAATTTTGTGAATAAACTCTGCTTTTCAGCGACAGCCTCCGTGTGACCTGCCAAACCCTCGGTCTGTTACACTCATTTTGGCGTCTGTACCCTGCAGCCCTCCTACCCCTTCAGCAGGGCTTGTCTTTCTCAGCGGTATCCTAAGCTTTTCCAGAGCTGCGTGTAAAACTGCCACCAGGGATCAGTACATTTATGAATGTGGTGTGTAAATGCCATCAACTCTAACTCCTACAACACAGACATGATGAAAAACACTCCCGGCTGGGTCTCAGGGGGTGTTGCAGTCAGTGCCTTCTGAGAAATGTTCCGCAAATAGTGTTGATAAACTGTGGCAGCCATTAGAGAGAAATGAACACACTGCAAAAATCAGAATCCTACCAAGTGTTTTTTTCTCATTTCTAGTCAAAATATCTCATCACACTGAAAATAAGACACAATCACCTAAAGAGGAACTTATAAGTGAGATGTAAGAACTGATTTGTAGACAATAGATCTGGAAAATTATATTTCAAGAAATCTTACCAAGATCATTTTCACTTGTTCCACTGGCAGATTTTATTGCTTGAATTCAGCAAAAATAAAAAAATAAATAAATGTTGAATTAAGCAAAAAGCACATCTGTCAATGAAACAAGTGAAAATGATCTTGGTAAGATTTCTTGAAATACGATTTTCCAGATCTATTGTCTAAAAAATCAGTTCTTTTATCTCACTTACAAGTTCCTCTTTAGGTGATTATGTCTTATTTTCAGTGTGATGTGATATTTTGACTAGAAATGAGAAAAATACACTTGGTAGGATTTTGATTTTTGCAGTGCAATCCCTGTCGTTCCTCACAGAAGATTTGTGATGTACAAGAATGAGCCTTGACATTATCTCTGGGATGCACGGCCACCGAGTGTCTCCGAGACCTTGACTGTCTGCAAAACAAGACTGCAGCTGTGTGAGCAGTGATGAGAGACACGAGAGTCTGAACGGATGCAGATCTCACGGCGTGAACAACAGATGTGGAGGTGTTCTTCAGGATTACCTGCTCTGAATGACACAGGCGTTCTCATGGAACATGTTTGGATTCATCAGCACATTTCTTTGATAAGTTGATGCAAATGATTCTTTTGTTCAGTTTTGGAGTTCAGTGAAATATAGAATGGAATAAAAACAGAACCAGGGACTTGTTCATTTATCTGAACTGAAAAAGAAAAGATTTTCAAAGA
Organism: Ostorhinchus rueppellii; assembly: GCA_030068375.1. Taxonomy (NCBI): domain Eukaryota; kingdom Metazoa; phylum Chordata; class Actinopteri; order Kurtiformes; family Apogonidae; genus Ostorhinchus; species Ostorhinchus rueppellii. The sequence goes on from JAQQZY010000020.1 coordinate 27,364,435, forward strand.
TCCTGAAAGTCTCCGTCTGGATTAAACTCTGCACATGAAACTCTCAGATCCTTCTACTACGTCATTACAGCAGTGTTTAATATGTTTATATTTATTTAATCTGTTTTATACGTTTCATATGTTTAATACATTTAATATTTTTAATACGTTTGATACATTTAATATATTTAATGTGTTTAATATATTTAATATATTGCACTGACCCCGTGATCCTTGTGAGGATAAAGCGGGTATAGAAGATGAATGAATATTGCACTGATGGAGTAGCTTCTCATTTCTTAAACAAGATTCATATTGATATACGTAGAGCAGGGATTCTCAACCTTTTTTGAACAAATGCCCCCTTACGTCACAATGAGCCTCCTGCCCCCCCTCCCCATAAAAAAAAATAAATAAAAAATAAAATTTGGTGACCCGGGGTGCCACAGTGCTCCGTAGGTAACACCCCTTCACCTCATCATTCTGCTCCATCATCTATCCCCCCTCTGAAACAAGTTGAATGGGGGGGATTTTGGGGAGCGGTGCAGTAAGTAACACAAACCTCAATGTGGACGACTTTGGTGTGGGGGTGTGGGGTGGGGGTGGGGGGGTACAGGAGACATACATTCACCTCTGGGGCTCCATATGCTGGTTGTAGCAAAGCTGCAGCATAAATAAAGTGTCTTCTGTTATGGATCCTTACACACTGTGATGAATAACACTGACTAACACCCCCCCCATTTGTGCCTCAGAGCCCCCCCTCTTAGCTTTCTCCTTCCAAACGCCCCCCAGTGTTGTCCCAACTGTTGAGAAACTCTGATATAGAGCATAAAGATTAGACTGTGTTTCAGAGGAAAAAGGTCATGTGGTCTGATGAAGAGTGAGGACGTGATTACCATCATGCCTAGTGTCTACAGTACACGCCTGTGGGGGCAGTGTTCTGGTCTGGGGTTGGTTCAGTTTGTCAGGTTGAGGTTCAGCAGTGTTTATATGTCCATAAAAACACAGAAATAAAGGCTGTGGAACTGTATACGTTTTCATATTTTTTAGTCCAGGATATGTAAATACAAACACATATAATAATAATATGAATAAATAATAAAACAGAAAAGGATTGAATCTACAGTTAACACATGTAGATCCCATAATCATCAGGTTAACAAGTCGATCAGGATGGGACATAAAAGGTTCAGATACGACGAGGATGAGCCGGGACTCGAAACTATATGAAACTACAGTCGCTCAGGTCAAAAAGAAACATTTCTCAGCGTAAAATAGCAAAGAACATCATTGTTTCACCAGCCAGAGCGCACAATACCGTCACCAGATAAAGGAAGGCTACGGACAGATACTGCCTTTGAATGTGACCTTTGACCTCTATGCAACCTCAAGTCTAAAAACCAGCAAGAATGGCCAAAAAATCCACTTAGAAAAATCTGCCGCAGTGGCGCCATCAGTCCAGAAACAGTTGAACCCATACAGACCCAGCGCTACTTTTGAGTTAGTTCCCAAAGGATTTTTTTTCTCTCCGTTTAACCTTTCTTGATTTATCCCTGTTCATTATCGTCGCCCTCTTAAAATAACTGCCCAAGTCATTTTGGCATGTTTGATAATTTGCCTAAGTCATTTAATTCTCTCATGTTCCATGTTTGACTGACCCTGTTGTTTATTTGTAAATAAACATCTGCTGTTATAACTGTTTGGATGAAAACTGTGAGTAAATATCATATATTCAACAAATGGTTCAGTTTTTTGTGTTTCCTGGAAAAAAAAAAAAGACTTAGACGATTATTTTAAGGAGGCGTCATTATATTATTCTCCTCCATAGGTCATGTTTTTTTCAGTATAAATCCCGTATTTTCCTATTATTTAATTCACTGATCATAGACTTTCATGAAAGTTCATAATAAAGTAAAGGGTTATTGTGTCAAAAATAGAGAAAACTGAAGAAAAACAACGTTTTCAGCAAAATCAGTGTCTCCATCCACTGTTATTTATTAAACTCCATGGATTTTACTGGTGAATCAATGTTGTAGAAGATGACGGTGTTTCCATGGTAACAACAGAGCCTTTGAATGTCCAAATGGGCCATATCTGATGACCATGAAAAGATGACGAACTGTATTTTACACCAATTATTTACATGTATTGATAGAATTCGTGGATAAACAGGTATTGAACAGTTTAGATCAGTAGATGGTTTACGTTAATGGTGGACATTTGGGTCTTTATGGGTTAAAAGTGTAATAAAAAAGAACGATAATGTAGCACAGTGCTAAATATGTCTCTCAAATTCATGAAGTTTTGATTGTTTTATAAAATGTCCAAACCTTTATTTTTACTATTTCCGGATCCCTTCTCAGATGCATCCTAGAAGAATAAATCCTTTTCAGAGCTTTGTAGGGACATTCATATAAAACACTCTCATCTTTGGGTGCTGGTCAACAATGAATGAACCTTATTTCATGCATTTTCTTTACTTCATTGTTATAAATCAACAGGTGAACCACAGTGTTTCCAAACACTCTATTTGCCTTCTATTCCACTGTTTTACACTGCTCTACAATTCCTTATAAAATATCTGCTTCAGACATTAAATGTGCTAAATCTGACATAGTTTATTAAGATGAATGAGAAAATAAATGACCAAAGTGCTGGTTAGCTCATGTTTTCAATATATATGATGGTGTGTTATTCCACATATATGTTGGTTTATG
>JAQQZY010000020.1:27397839-27411245 GCA_030068375.1 Ostorhinchus rueppellii
AACAGACAGACCTTTTTGTGTGTGATCACAGCCAGACCGGGTTGCCCCCCCCCCCCCCCCCCCTCCATTTGTGGCTGTGAATGGACTTGTCCATGGGCTGCCTGTAAGCCCATTGTAATTTTAAAAACAACTAATAAGTTCAAAAGTATTGGTCCTATCAATAAGCTCTTATCACCTGTCTGATCCTTGAGCCAAAATACATAAATACTGCAAAAGGCAAAGGCTGGATCTGGATCTGTTCAGGTTTTCAGTTATAAAACAGACACATACACTCACACAGAGGCCACTTTGCTTTTATACTATAGATGTAAACAGAGCTGCCTTTTTCATTCAGTGATCTGGAGCTGACTGGTTACATTCACAACTGCCTCTGGGTCTGTGAATGCCAGATACTGCAGACACAGACAGTATTCCCAGTCCAGAACAGACTGATCCTGGATCAGCCCTTTCTCAGCCAGTTTCATCACCAGCAGGGCTCGTTTGATCGTCAGCCAGTTGTGTACAGCGGGTGTCACAGAGCCTTTTGGGTTGAACAGAGGGCCCCGACACGGGCCCCAGAGGAGCACCTGGAGCCCGGTCACCATGTCAGCCATCTGTAGCCCACTGCTGCTGCCATCCCTGTGGAGCTGAGACGCCAGGGACAGCAGAACCCTGCGATAGGAAGACTTACACGGGGATGCTTGGCCCTCTTGTGGATCCAGGCAGTACTGGATTACAGCTCCAATCTGGGCTTTGATGGACACATGGGGTTGAGGTTCAGAGTGATCAGACCTGGAGGTTAAAACAACACGAGGAGGACCCAGTGTCCTCCATAACATCTGTATCCTTCCCATCTTCTCAGCCTTTTCCCACATTTCCTCTTTGAGGCTGTTATTTCTTTCACTTTTTAAACCTCTGTGCATTTCAGACACATTCTCTTTTGTCATGTTCTCTCCCTCCTTTGTCTTTCCTCTGTCCTTGCAGGGCCATATCAGTAAGATCCCCCTAGGCCTGAGCTCAGCTACTGGGGTGTTATTGCTGTATAGATGTTGTGCCCCCATTAATATCTGCAACAACAGGAAACAAACTCGTTTATCATAAAGCAAAGAGTCTGTGCTCTGCAGTGAGCTGCTGTTCTCAACAAAGTCCTCTAGCGTGGCCTGTGGTAGGTCTCTCTCAACGCTCACACAGTGTCCTTTCTCAACTAAATGTTGGACCGTGGACACATGGCTGCTCTGTGTGTAATTGCCGTACTCATTGCTGCCTCCACACGGTGTTTTAGCAGCAGTGCAGTCAGACTTTAGGACGTGAGAACAGTCTTGAGTTTGTGTTGTGCTGCTGGAATCCTTCAGGACGCTGCTGGGTGTGAAATGAGCAGCTACGTGCTGCACGTTGACATGCTGGAAGTTTGGTTTGGTGGAAGTTGAACAGGCCACCTCGGTGGGTTTGTGTAGCTGGAAAACAAGACAGAAGTAATCACAGGAAACTCTTACACAAGAGCAGTATTAAGAATAATTTTAACATGTATTCACTGTGGCCTTCCTGTTGCAGTTATCACACCTGATGACAGTTTTAGAGGAAGTTTTACTGCCACCGCAAGCCAGTGCCTTAGACGCCACCGTTGATAAAGATCATGTTTGTACTGCTGGTTTCTGGGTGCAGTGTGCATAATGTGCTTACCATGTTGTTTTGCATACAGTTCCAAATGCAATAGGAACATTTAACAGTTCACAGAAAAGCAGGCAATTGAATAAATGTCTAAGTAAAAGAAAGTAAAAGAAAATAAAGTAAGTACTAACTGCTATTATTAACCTCCTCCTCCTACTACTACTGCTACTACTACTTCTACCGCTGCTAAAAATAATAATGATTAGGGATTCCCCAATACCACTTTTTAAGTAAAAGTACTTACATCTGAGTAGTTGCCAATTCCGAGTATCAATATGAATACTTAATAATCCCATTACAGTTCTTATTTCCCTTTGTAAATGTGCTTTATTGTGGTTGTCATTAGTCTGACTGGAACAAAGTGCTGCTACTGACATTTAATGCTTTGGAATGAGCATTTCTCAATCAGTCCACCAAGGGGCGCGCCACTCTGAATTAACCATACTGAACAAATACCGCGAAGAAAAGTAAAGTTTTTGAGAAGAAGAAAGTCAGTAACAATAAACACTGAGCTGACAGAGGAAACACTAATGTGGATACTAATGTTGCAACGTTTCCACTGATAAGGTTTAAAAGTGGAGCTTCAGGAGGTAGAGAAAAGACAAATGAGTTTTAAGTTTTACTTTAACTTCTGCAGGTGGTCCACACCGCTCCTTACCCCCATAGTATTATAAGTAGGACGTAGTTGTCATAAACATATCAGTAGTTTTTTTATTAGCTCACACAGTCGCTCTTTGAACAGATCCTATACCTCCACGGTTATCGCTGGTATTTTTTATCTGGGTACGCATCTGTAAGCAACTGGAAAACAGAATTGTGCGTACAGAATTGTGTACGCAGAGGACGGACAGAATGCTCCATCCATATCCGCCTGTGTCTTTAACATTACTTCCAGTCGGTGTTACTTTTGGCACTTTTGTCATTCATTTTGAAAAATCTCCACACTGCTGACATTACTCCTCCACCACGTACATGCCGCACTTAACGGTGAATGTTACGCTGCTGTAAGTGGTATTGATGTGGTTGTATTGGAGTATTTTTACAAGTCCAAGTACTCATGCTCAGTATCGCACCTGATACCAGTATTGGGTATCGGTGCATCTCTAATAACAATACTATAGCTCTGTTAACAGCAACAGTTAAAATAATGTAATAACAGAAAACTAAATAGTAAAGCTAACTGAAGCTAAATGTTATCAAGAAACAGGTAAGATAAAGATGAAGACAAAATGATTGAAATGTTAAATACAAATAAGAAAATGGAAGCACACACACACACACACACACACACACACACACACACACACACACACCTCCTCAGGTGGGTTGTTCCAAAGTTGGAAGAACACAACCTGACGATGTAAGGTCACGAACTGGCTCAAAATGGGGCGGCCTTAAGTGAAGACAAGCTGAAGTCACCAGTAAAAATCAGTTCTAAATGAAAACAAAAGAGGAGCCAAAAGAGGGAAGGAAGGATCGGGGTCATGTGTCTGTTAAAGCCATAAGAATCTGAGTTGCCTCATTCTGATCAAATGGACGTTAAACACTGACTTTAGACATATGGGGCTTTCAAGGAAGTGCAAAAGCCTCAGGGAAATGAGTCTTACTTACCTCATTTACTGAAAAAATCTACCCAAACATGTTTTTCAATCAAAAAGTCATCTGTTTTTCAGAGAATACACCTGACTTTGATGTAACAAGATATCCTGTTCAATACTGAGCTAGATTTAACCAATAACAAGCTCAAACAAGTCGGGACATGAATGCTCTCCTTATTCTGAGAGTGGGACATCATCATCACAAACTATTAAGTGCATCTTTAAAGATTGCTGTTGGGGTTTTTTTTTTTTACTTGTACTAAACATGTCCTTTAACCCTTTCATGCATGAATTATGAGAACCTTCATCAAGATTTGTATTCCTCCATAGGCATGAAAAACACATTGTGATCAAGTTTTTTTTTCATGTAGTTACAAAAATGTCCACTCAGCTACACCATGCATTTAATTTTTGAAGCAAAGAAAGATGTATTTAAAACCTAAAAGCAGAAACTGATATGAAAACAATGAAATAAAACCCCTTGCTAATCTGAGGTTTTCTCACATTTTAACATATTTTAATACTAGTTATTACTCACTTCATGAAGATAATATGATAAAAAAAAAAAAAAGAATTTGTTCAAAAAAACTGTATACAGTCTAACAAATATTAAAAATGGATTCACACTTAAACATGTTACTACAGTAACGGGATGAATGTCAGTGTATGGGATGATGCACTAGTGTCCACTGTGATGGCTGATATGGGACTAAAACAACAAAAGCCATGGATGTAGGTGAGAACAGCTCTGACTAACGGTCCATGGTAGTGACCACTATGCATGAAAGGGTTCATTTCTGCAGTTTCTTTTCCCGGTTTTTAGATACCTGCACCCATCTCTGTAAGAAAGTAACCATTACGTTTCACCCTCAGAGACCTAAACAGCTGCCAGACACCAAAGGTTTTTACTGATCTGACATTTTTAAGGCAGATGCTACTTGCACTCAGGTGTAAATAGTGAACATTGTAATTTACACCCGGGTGTAAATAGGATATATTCACACAATTCTTCTATTTACACCCAGATTGACTAGCCTAACCACAACTAATACAAAAAATAAACAGCTAGATATACTAGATACAAATAGTAAGTATCTGACTGTCATTGCAAGCATATATTACACATACAGCAACATTGATGTACCTTTGTAGCAAAAATACAGATCCTCATTCACTCCAGATGTTTGTTTTTTGTTTTTCTTAAATAGAAAATGAAATGAAATTGCTGGACAGGAATGTGGCTCATCATGCCTCACACGAGATTCAAACTGGCAATTAAAAAGCCCATTTTCACTGTAGTCAGTGCACATAATCACTAGGCCACTGTAGAGATACAATAGCTGTTGCCTTTTTAACCCTAACTCCAGTCAAAACGAAAGCTTATTCGGGTCCTGTAAGGAGGAAAGGGGGCGTTTTTGACGGGTATCCTTATACAACGCCTAATATAACAGACAGAACATGTGGTATAAAATATATTACGTGTCATATCTACCCGTAGAAGTGACCACTTTGGTCTTCCATACAATACAACTCCTCGAGTTCATGTAGCCTGTGTGTAGAAAACGATTCGCGCTCTTTTCATAGGAAATGCCACCAATAGACAGGAAATTACGCAAACATTAACCTTTCGCCCAGATGGGTGTAAATAGAAGAATTGTGTGAATATATCCTATTTGCACCCGGGTGCAAACAGACACTCCGCATTTTTAATGACTTTAGAATCACTTATTCTACAAATTTTAATGATTCAGGTAAAATAATTCCTCTTCTTTTCATGGCCATCAGATATGACCCTATTTGGACGTTCAGAGGCTCCGTAGTGAACATGTCAACTCTGTCATTTTCACTAGTAAAACACTTGATTTCATTAAGCAGTGGTTGTAGACGCTTGTGTTTACATTCAGTTAATGATATAATTTGCTGAAAAAGTTACTTCTCTTCTGCTTTCTCTGTTTTAATATCATAACCTTTGAGTTAATGCAAGCTTTCATTCATATTTATATAATCAGCAAATTAGATACAAGGAAATAACAGATTTTCACTAAAAAATGCAGAGGATGATAGAATAAATTGTGTTAAATCCCTTACGATATGTTAAATGTAGAGAAACATTCATTTAGAAATCACCACAAAAATAGCTGTGAACATGTTAAACTGTGATATATCTGAGGAATGGTTATGACAGAATGTTGCAACATCTGGAAAAAACACTCACTCAGAGGTAAAGTAATCAATTATGGACAGAGGTCGAGGTTGTTGTGACCGGATTTGTGTCCATTCTGTGAATTGTCAGGAATTGCTCAGGTTTTTTTTTTTTTCCTAATTTGGGACAAACATTTTTTTTTTTTAAATTTCGAACATGTAGACCAAGAAAGTAAAACAAAACAAGACCCACCAACCAGATATCAATAGTGATACTTAAAAGATTGATAGGTAAACAATATAATGTACAATGTAGCAATGTAAGTTGTAATAATACAACTAGCATCACTGCAAAAATCAAAATCTTACCAAATGTATTTTTCCTCATTTCTAGTCAAGATATAACATCACACTGAAAATAAGACACAATCACCTAAAGAGTAACTTGTAAGTGAGATATAAGAACTGATTTTTAGACAATAGATCTTGAGAATCGTATTTCAAGAAGTCTTACCAAGATAATTTTCACTTGTTCCAGTGGCAAATTTTATTGCTTGAATTAAGCAAAAAAAAAAAAAAAAAAAGTTGAATTAAGCAAAAAAACAAAACAAAAACATCTGCCAGTGAAAGAAGTGAAAATTATCTTGGTAAGATTTCTTGAAATAGGATTTTCCAGATCTATTGTCCAAAAATCAGTTCTTATATCTCACTTACAAGTTACTCTTTAGGTGATTATGTCTTGTTTTAAGCATGATGAGACATTTTGACCAGAAATGAGAAAAATTCACTTTGTAAGATTTAGATTTTTGCAGTGCAAATAAATAAATAAATAAATAAATAAATAAATAAATAAATAAAGTGACACACGCTCAAAAAGGAGTAGGAAGAAGTATAAACTTATAGACTCCTACCCCCAATCTCTTTTCCTCATGGTTTCTACGTAAATAATAGGAATTATCTTATAATAATAATAATTACTAATTTAAAATCAATAACAATGACAATAGCATAACAATGTGACACACAATTTTTGATAATTATGCTAATATAGAAATACCCGTATAATTTTTATAAGAAGAAAAAACAAAACAAAACCCAATCATATTCATTCAAACATTCATTGAATTCAGGAATGAACTATCAGGTTTTGGTGACTAAATGCCTAAAAGGTTGGCGATAAATGTTGGAAACTGAAAGGCCTGTGTGATTATGTTGATTATGATGCAAAGACAGAGGATGGACGTGACTGAATCCTCACTGGTAGATTGATCACTTTTGCTTAGTCCAAGACAATTGGTTTCTATTTTTTTTTTTTTTTTTTTTTTGTAATATTTAGCCTCTTTCTGGTGGAACTTTTTCTGCATTTCAGAACATACAGAACATATTGGTCAGAGGTAACAAATTGTTATTGTCTTTTTATATTTTTTTTATGTCATTTTCCTCTTGCATGATTTCCATTTTATTACAGCTTTTGTGTGTTGTTACATTCTGTATTGATTTTGTTTTTATCATTGCTGATGTACCTGACAAGTGGTTTATTTTTTCAATTTGTTTTATTTATTTTTTCCTTAAATTTACAAATTACTTTATGTAGCTGCTCTGCCATTGGCTCTTTCTATTCATGAATTGTTTCGGATCTTTCCTTTAGTTCAAAACAAAAACAAACAAAACACCATCATATGTTGCTTCATCTTGTCATATTTTGTTATAAGCTAGTATGTGGTTTGTGTAGTTTTTGTCCTAATATGTTAAAATGCCTTTTATATGTGCTATTTTAATACCTTAGTTTCAAGTTGAAGTTGGTCAATACAAAATCTAAACATATGATAATTTCCCTAATGTGTTTTCCTAATGTAAAAAAGCTAGAAATTACAACATGTGTGTTAAAATTCATCTTCTATCCCCGCTTTATCCTCACTAGGGTCACGGGGGTCGCATGGAGCCTATCCCAGCTACTTAAGGGTGAAGGCGGGGTACACCCTGGACAAGTCTGGTTTCCATCAGCTCCATATATAAAGTGTCATGAGATAACTTTTGTTATGATTTTGTGCTATATAAAATAAAATTTGATTTGATTTGAAATTAAATGAAAGTCCATATATGACTTCCTATCAGTGCCCAATAACCATAATAACCATTTCAATTTTATAAGTCATCAAAATATGGCCTTTTATAAGCAGTGGTGGAGAATCCCAGCTCCATAAAGTCAACGTTCTGCCATGTTCACTTAAGGGGTGATTCATTCCATCTGCCTGGATGAGGAGTTGTGCTCATCAACATTGGCTGGTTCAGTAAATGGTTGGAACACATACATGGCAGGACTTTTACTTTATGGCGCTGGGATTCTCCACTACTACTTATGTGTAAAGGCAAATTTTTAATACGTCAAAAGTCTGTCAAAAATTCAAAAAGAACATTTCTCAAAACTGTGAATAGTAGTTATAGATATTCTCCCAAGGAAGTTACATAAAAATGTGAAATGAATCTGACCAGTAGTTTTGGAGAAGATTGTTGAAATGACCCTTCAAGATCATTTCAGGTCAAAGGTCACGGACCCAAATGAAAGTCCATGTATGACTTCCTATCAGTGCTCAATAGTAACTATCAGTGGCGGATTTAGCAAATTGGGGGCCCAAGGTGAAGGTACGTATGGGCCCCCCCTCCTACGATTAAAAGGATGAGGATGTTGAATTAAAGTAAAGGTCACTGGACAGAAGAAAAATAACGTTCCCTTTAAACACTTCTTTACTCCAAAATGAAGATGGTTGCTACTGAGTGTGTTTATCTTTCACTCTGGACACGTTATGGACTAGTCTATTTCATTCTGAAAGTAGGGGGTGTGTGTAGGGACAGATAACCATGAACTGGGCATTTAGCTACTACTTCAATGTCTCAATATATTTCTTAAGAATTCTAATAATATCAACCATGTTTTTGACAAGTTTTTAAAAAAATCTTTGTTATTCTTATTCTTATTATTATTAAGGTTGGTTGGGGGCCCCCCTACTACGACCACAGGTGGGGGCCTCAGGCAGCCGCCTCCCTATGCCTCTATGTTAAGACCGCCTATGGTAACTATAGTGATATCTCTAACATTTTCCATGTTATAAACCATCAAAATATGGACTATTATAAGTAAAGGCAAATTTTTAATAATTCAAAAATTCTTCAGAAATTCAAAAATCAAAATATCTCAAAACTATGAAAAGACTTTATACACATTGTCTCAAGGAAGCTACATATAAAAATTGAAAATAACCCCACCGGTAGCTTTCTTAGAGAAGATCTTCGAATACATTTCTAACAAAGATAATGAGAACAGCATCGGACAGAGCACCTTCAAGTCATACAGTATGTGCAGTAAAATAATGACATGTGAGCTTACCCTTAAACCCAGCATCCTCCCTGGGAACCTGGGGCTGTGCAGGCTGTAATAAACCGTGTCTCCGACCTGCTGTGGCTCCACGCCCTCACACAGGAAGAACTCCTGAGGCTGGTAAGAGCTGACGTCCTTCCCCACGGCCTCTTCTTGTAGCAGGATCTTGGCATCCACTCTCTGTGCCATACTTCTAAGAAACAGTAGGTGACAATGCTGAATCCCCTGGGAGACTACACTCAGGTCGTCAAAGCTGCTGAAGAGGTAGGGCAGATGTTCGTCCGGCGTGTCAAAGGACAGCTGGGAGAAGGTCAGTGAAGGCACCGCTGGGTTTCTCCTTAAAACTGTATGAACCTCTGCTGCCTCTTCACAGATGTGTGTGTCATGTATGGGCACTAACATGTACAGGGGGTTGTCAAAGTGTTGAGGGAGTATTTGCAAAAGAGGCCGGGGGGATGGAGGAGAGAACGGAGGCACGCCGGGGAGGGAGAGGGTACGAGCTAACCTCTTCTTTGGAACAGGCGGCGGGGTGCCATCAGAGAAAAATCTCATCTGGTGTCGTGAAAGATCTGAGGAACACAGGAAGTGGAGTTTGGGTTTGGCTTGAACAGGGACCACGAGCAACAACAGACAATAAGTGGTAGTTCTGAGCACGAGGGACTGTTTTATGACACAGTTTGAAAGTTCTAATAGCCTGCTAATATCACATGCATTTTGGTTGACATAAAAGTTTCAGACCTTACTTCCTCTCTTCAGTTCTCACGGGAACCAGACTGAACCACACATTGTACTACGGTTGGTATGTTTTTCCCACAACACTGAGCTCCGTACACATATATCAACCATGTTTTCAGAATAGGAGAACCAAGAAACAGATGTAGTGATGCTGCATGACATTCATGTGATTTGTACATCCTCAGTTTGTTTGTTGAATAAAGACAGCTGTGATTAAAAGCACTTTGTCTAAAACCGAATAACTGAATACATGACCAAATTTGGAATATACCTAAAAAGGCAAGCAAAGGGTGTGTATGGAGATGACATTCAGACAAAATTCATTTCATCACCTCAGAAACCTACCATAGCGCTGGTGTATGGGACACTGGTCTGCATGACAATCAGTGGGTTCAGAGAAAACGTCGATGTATGTGTAGTTTTGATGTGTGAGTCCAACAGGGCTGAACACAACAGACTCCACACAGTCAGACTCTGCACTGGATCCTCTGGAGGAACGACTCCTGCGTGGGATTAATGCACAGAATAACAACAAAACCTGTTTAGTGTTTGTTTATACAGTATACATTCTTTGTGTAAGGAGCCTGTCTGTAGTAAGTTTGGAGGTTTAATTGTCAAAAATGAAAACATCTTCATCAATTACAGACAGTCCTGTCATGTAAGCTACCTTTAACCAGTGCACAGTTACCATGAAACAGTAGAAAACTAATCACCAGTATAAGCTTTTGAATCTTATTTTTCCACTATCCTTGTACATACATAGGGTTTTCTTGTTCTTTATTCTGTTGCTGCCTTGACCATTGAAGTCTCCCCATTGTGGGATCAATAAAGTCTCATTTAATTTAATCTAATCAGACTTTGTTACTTGGATCTGAGCAGACGTAGTCTCTTACCTGTGTTGTTTGACAGGCAGCGCTGGCGGCTTCTCCTGTACTCGGCTGGTAGAACCAGACGCCATCGGGGAGTCTGTGAAGTTGCAACACTTAACCTGCTCTTCCACCTAACTCATAGTCCACAGTACACAGCGTATGTTGAAGCTTACAGGTGGCTCACTCACTGTTTTCTTCTCTTTTTTTTGTTATTAAAGACTTCCTTTATGTTTGAGTCCCTCCCTCTGTCTTAGTTTCTGTTCTGTTGCATGTATTAAAGTGAATTTTGCTCCACAGGTTATCGCTTCATCTTCTGTTTTCTGTCTGTGAGCGCTTGAGGTCGGTACCGGAAAAGTAATGTCTGTTTTGAGGGCAAAGCTGTTTCTGTGAGCAAACCTCAACTTGACAGAATAGGGAAGAGCAGTTACAGCAGAGCCCCTTCAATTTGCACCCTTTGCTCTTTCTTTCCCTCAGTTGCAGTTGATCTACATTCACCACGTGGAACCTCAGCATGAACTTTTCTGTTTTGGATGATGCAGTTTAAGCCTTTACACATGAAATCCCTTCTTTTGGGGCTTGGTGCTTGCATCTAAGAGTTTTTTATTTTCACTGAAGGGGGATGAAATTTCGAAAAATAAAAAAAATAATAAAAAGAGAGAGAGAGAGAGAGAGATAGAGAGAGAGAGAGAGAAGCTGAAAAAACATGCTCATATCATGTAACTGTGGGAGTTATGGACAAATATTTAGAGATTTAGATTTAAAGACCCACTGATTAATGTAAATATTTTCAGTTTTATAAATGATCAGATTAAAAAAGCATGTTTTGGATTTTGTAAAATATCAAAGCTAAAATATATGAGTGAAATGTAACCTTTTTTTTTTTTTTTAAAGAGGTCTCATTGAAATATGTTTAACCTATAAAGACCCAAGCGTCCAATACCGCCCAAAAGCATCCAATACTGGTGGATCCACTAATCCTATTGATACATGTAAGTAATTGGCGTAAAATACAGTTTGTTTTTTCATGGTCATCAGATATGACCCATTTGGATGTTCAGAGACTCCGTAGTGAACATGGAAACACCATCATCTTCTATAACATTGACTCACCAGTAAAACCCATAGAGTTGGATCAAGGGCAGTGGATGGAAATGCTTTGTTTATGTTCAGTTATTGATGTACTTTATTGGAAAAGTCTCTTTTTCTGCAGTTTTCTCTGTTTTTGATATTAAAACCTTGAGCTTCAATCTGAGCTTTTATGAACATCTATTGTATGTGATCAGTTAATTTAAATATCGGAAAATACCTGATTATACTGATAAAATACAAAATACAGAAGATAATATAATAAATGGTGATAAATCACATATGAAAGGTTAGATATAGAAAAAAAAATCATTTAAGAGCTGACGCAAAATTAGTGCTGGGCCTTTATGGGTAAGACTTATTGTGAAAAAAGACAGATCAACAGGATAATTTGATTTTTCTAAAAATGATGGATGCCACTCTGAAAGGCCTGAATGTAAACAGGGCTGTTGCAAAAATCATGATCATGATGTTGATTTCACTTGAAATGATATTTTACATGTATTGCGTATCAGCTTTCGAAGAACTGTTATTGAATTTACAGCCAGACACAGTGAGTAAATGGTGAAGAAGTGCATCATCATGAATGTAAATTCCACATATTTGCATAGACGCATCAAATCTGTTTTCAGCACCACCACATACAGACTGTGTTCAATCATGTGTAACCACCTCAGTGACCAATTCTGGAAACCCTGAAGTGCATTAAATTCATATTTGTTTTCAATACAACTCCCACATGCATTTATGACATTATTTTCTCATACTAGCGTGCTGTTATTATTTGTGTTGTGTATTCTGCTGAAGCATTCCCATCCCAGAATGACTCACACATCCTCTTTGTTAAGGGCTGTGTCTTCTGGGGTTTCAGTATAATTTCTGTTATATTTATATCAGTCGATATCTCATTGAAAAGCAGTTCAGCGTGTCAGCGTGCTGTGAGTGACAGTCACCTGCAGCACAGCCAAATAAGGAGCTGAAGGTGTTGTTTAGCGTTCAACAAACAGTGCTTCAGTGCTCAATAAGTTATAACAGTAGCCAAACTTCCACTGAATTCTCACTTCTTTTTAAGAACAGAGAAAAGGGAAGGATGTAAACGCATTAGAGGATCACACTGAGTCACCTGCCTTACGTGCAGTCTCACCCCTGTTTGGCTGAAATCTGTCAGAGCTACAGTTCTGTCTTTTCCTGGAGTTGAACTTACATCACACTGACACTCAAATTCACCACAAGTATTACTGCAGAAATACTCATTTAGTGATTGCTTCACATCTTAAAACATTTGAATTCATTTTACTGTTATCAAATCAACCAAGGAGCTTAAGTGATCTGTCTGTCAAACAGTCAGGATTACACAAAATCTTCAGCAATGACTTTGTTGGAAGGGTTTGACATGAGATAAGTATGACCCCAAAGGAATAGATGCCACAGCTGATACAATGTTCATATGAAACCAAGGGAAGACCACAAGTTAAAAGTGTAGTATGCACTTTATGGCCAAAACTGGGACTGCAATTACATTCAGATTACTGTAGATTCACATTCAGATTACTGCATTCCCTCCCCCCAGACCAGTAGTTGCCAGATAGTTTGCCAAACGTCGAGGCTGCTGCAAGGAGACTCCAATGACAAGTGACGAGTCCTACGCTCTAAGTTGATCCTCTGTTAAATATGTTTATGCTTCATGCGAGATGTTTTGCGAATTAATTATGTAGAGCAAAAAAAAAAAAAAAAGGAAAAACTAGTGTAGAGTGTATAAATGTAGAGACAAGTAGTACTGTAATGGCTCATTCCAGTCTAAACATGAATAGTTTCCATTAGCCTGCTAAAATGTAGGCTATTCGGAATGAATGAATGAATGACCAATCATTTTATCGATGTACTGTCTCAGTTATGTTTCACATTGCCATGCTAGCCGTGCTAATGTTGGAATTGTTCTCCACAGCGTCTTAG
>JAQQZY010000020.1:27411345-27426549 GCA_030068375.1 Ostorhinchus rueppellii
GACATATTTTCAGACACCGTAGCAGCAGCTCAGTGACCAACAGTTAAGCGGAGCTGGCAACCTGGATGCCCAAACACCAGTGACTTTGTGATTGGGTGGTAGGTGGAGGGTGGCGCAACAGACCAAAACACGACATGACAACATAAACTTGTTGGGGGCTGGAAGTTCGTTTTTTGAATGAGAATATTCTGGCAGCACAACAGTTGTCAGTGATAGAAGTATTTGACGTGAACAAGTTTCCTTAATGTCTGGTGACACATCAGGACCATTTTATGATTACTTTAGATGAATTTCCTACATACTGCACCTTTAAATCCTAACAATGCGCCAGTCTTTAGATGCAATACCACTGACAACCACCAGAAGCTGCTCCACAAAGACCTGGCTCCTGTAGATGGTGTGTACAGTGAGCTTTTCTCTGGTCCAGGGGTGTCAAACTCATTTTAGTTCAAGGGCCATATCTTCCCCATACAATCTAATAATATATGAAAAGTGTCAACTCCAAACTTTTCTCTATGTTTTGGAGTGAAAAACTTAAATACATTATGAAAATGTTTACATCTACAAACGATCCAATTGTAAAAATGCTATGCCTTAGCTTCTCGTTTACACATGTGTATTACAATTTACAGATGACAGTGGATCTATAAATGTCCAAAACATTCAGTAACACGCAAAATATTGTTAAAATTGCACTTACTTCTCTTAAGACATATCATTCATTCATCTTCTGAACCCCTTTTATCCTCACTAGGGTCCAGAGGTAGGTAATTCCAGGTTCATCAAGTGAAAGTCCTGCCATGTATTGGTTCCAACCTGTTCACTGAACCAGCCCATTTTAATGAGCACAACTCCTCATCCAGGTAGATGGGATAATTAGTGGAATCACCTGTGTTCAGTCAACAGGTTGGAACCAATATGTGGCAGGACTTTCACTTGATGAACCTGGGATTACCCATCTCTGCTAGGGTCACTTGGAGCCTATCCCAGCTACTTAAGGGCAAAGGTGGGGTACATCCTGAACAAGTCACCAGTTCATTGTAGAGCTGGGCTTAAGACATATCTATTTTTTTCATATTTGTTCATTATGATAGTATTTTATTGGTCGGATCCACTTTAGATCATATTGGTCTGAATGTGGCTCCAGAACTAAAATGACTGATTGTGAATATCTTTAGTGTAATTTTTACATTTCACAAATTCATCCCATGGGCTGGACTGGACCCTTCGGCGGGGCCGGTTTTGGCCCTCAGACCTTATGTTTGACACCTGTGCTCTTGTCATTCTGGTCATTTTTTTAGGTGAACCCTCTAATTGATCTGGTCATGCATCTTTAAATTATTTCCCCATTAATAAGATTATAGGGATAATAAACAGTTCTGATGTCTGCTGTGCTTTACTTTGACACGTGTGACACCATGCTCACCTGCAGAATCAGACTTTAAGAGATTGTATTTATTGAAAGCATTTTTTTATGTCCTGACAGACAGCTGAACTGTAGTTCAGTAGTGTAGTAAGTTATACTAACAAGATAATCAAATGATTCTGTTATGCAGATACAGTAGTATGTAAATATGCCGCCATATTGTGTGAGTAGGTTAGCATTTAGCATTAGGTTATCCATCACCCCTCATGCTCGCCCATCTCCACTATAAATTAAAGTTCTATGAGCCACCACACAAACTGCTGGCTTAATGGAAATGATGTCACAGTGGCTCTGTCCACTGCCACTATGCAGTCACTGAATGAAACCTTCGTTCATGGATGAAACTGTTACATTTCAGAGCATGGTGGTGTGGTTCAGCTTACTTTTTTCCATTGGAAGGGCCATGCAAGCATAGAACAGTAGCAGTTAAAGGCCTCATATTTTGGTTTGCTTTTATTAACCTGTGTTACATTTATTTGTGTATTTGGACACTAATAGTTCATAAAGTTTGAATTTGAACCCTCCAGGTGCCGCAAAACTATCTTTATATTCATTTTGGCAAAAATCGAGTGGATTTCTATAACCTGTTTCAATTCCTGCTTAGTTTGTTACGTCAGTAACTAGTTATGCCATGACATTCGCACATATAAGGTCAAGACCTCTGATGAACATTTCTCCAAATATGCCCAAATTGTTTGTCAGCAGCAGTAGTTGTAGTCCATACTGAAAATATGTCCAAACTTTGAGCTGATTAGCTAAAAAGTTCAGTTGTTGGTTGAACAAGACCAGGGGTGTCCAATCCTGGTCCTCGAGGGCCAGTGTCCTGCATGTTTTAAATGTTTCCCTCTTCCAGCACACCTGATGGTCATTATCAGGCTTCTGCAGAGCTGGATGATTGGCTTATCATTTGAATCAGGTGTGTTGGAAAAGGGATAAATCTAAAACATGCAGGATACCGGCCCTCGAGGACCAGGATTGGACACCCCTGAACTAGACAGAGCAGTATAGCCAACAACCTGGAGGGGGTGGAGCGTGAAGTAGCTCATGTGCATTTAAACAGTGGTGCACTGGTCCCTGGAGAAGTGGGTATACTCTACATTTTTGCCTTTAAAATTTTTTTTTTTTAAGTAGTCCAGAAAAAACACTGTGTTTTAGAAACAGTTACATGTAAAACTACTCTATTTAGTTTACCCAAAAACCCATCAGTAGTATTTGTTCACTATTACAAAATGATCATGACTTGATCAGGAGCTGTTTGTAGGTTTTACTGATCGCACAAGCAGCTGCATGAATGTAAATGTATTCAACATGAGGCAAACATAGGATAACAGTCTTTCATAACATTAGCCTTTCATAATGTTAGCTTACTCACACAGTTTAACTATTGGTCACAACATCTCTTCTCTAAAAGTGCAGTCATATGGCCAGTAGTTTAAAACAGTGACTCAGTTGGAAGCCACCTTAAAACTTACCTCAGAATTATGTAGTCCATGAAAGTAGGTTCTCTTGATATGTGTCACTCACTTCAAATATTCTGCCTTTCTCGTTCACATTTCCAATAATCGTGCATCTTTCAACAAGACGTGCAGTGACCTGTCAATCAACCAGGGTGGAACTGGCACCTGAGGTGTCCAACCCTCCTTACTCTACCTCTGATTGGCTAATCAGTCCTCATACCTAAAGTTAACCAATCTAATAAGTGAAGGCAGCTAGTACTAGCCAATTAGAGGCAGAGTAGGGCGAGTCCTGGCTTCAGGAGAAAAGGAGAAAAAAATTAGCAATTTACTTCAGATACTACTGAATGGTGCACATCAGAGGGATTTAGAAGTGGGTATAGGCAATGCTGACTGAAACATAAGTAGATATACGCTGTATACCAACATTTACCCTGGACTACACCACTGCATTTAAAGGGCCAGTGCTCAAGATGACCTTCCTGGTGTCATTACTCAGAATTAATGAAGAATTCAGACCCAAGCATAGCATTTATAGGTTATGTAGACCACACAGAAATGTTTTAAGCCTTTTTGTTGTTGCTGTGATTGTTATTGATATTTGTTTGTCATCTATTTTTTATATTGGGCAGAGAGAGCCAGGGCACACTGTGTTTCATTGCCATGGTACTTGTACCCTGAAAGCATATGACAAGTAAACTTGAAATTGAAAATGCACAATTCCATTTTAAAAAGCAAAATATCACTCCTGCCAAACAAAAATTAGTCATGACTTAAAAGGAAAGATGATTTAAGTAAAGATATAAAATTCCATGCAATTTTACATGGTGTTTAACCTGTAGGTAAAGAGTTTCTGTGTTAGTCTTGTGTATTTTTGTGAATCAAATGTGTCACCCAACTTTCTCTTACTGTTAACAACAGTCCTGTGGTAAAGCAGAGCAGACTTTTTAGCTGATGCAACAGAGATTAGTGACACGTTTAGTGAGTTTGGCTGCATAGTTTTCAATTGTATGAGGAAGAAAAGCACCATGTCCATGCATGGTTGGGTACATGACATACAATACAGCCTCCATACATAGGCCTTGCCCGTCACAACATCTCACACTGTCAATTGATTTGTAATCTGATCATTTGTGTATCAGACCTTAACTGTCAGCATCATAGTTTACTAGTCTATGGATAATATATGGTGCCATGGCAACAGGCAGTCAACTAACCAGTGTCGCCAAATATCACCCAATACTTTGTTCTGAGAAGAGGAGTGGTCTACTGGCATTAGCGATACATAGTAAGATAAAGATAAAAGATAAATTAGACTTTAAATTTGACTCTAAATTTTTCCTGGGCTCCATAGTGCTGCAGTCATGAGGACAGAATAAAGAAGAGTCAACAGAATAAAAGGAGAATATACAGTACACACAGTACAAGAATACGCAGTCTGTTTAACTACAAGCCCAGGTTTTCAACTTTATAATCATTAGATGTGCTTTTACTTCTGTACAATACTTCTTTTCTATTTGTTGATTTGGGTGAACACATGGGAACCGGAAACCCTAATTTGCCCAGGAGCGTAAATAACTTACATGATAAACAAACACCAGTGTGAGTGATTATAAATTTAGATAAGTCTATTGTCGTGCTCAGGGTTAACTCATGCATTACCTCACCATCCACTTACGGTGGGGTACTCTTAGTCATAATGATATTTGCCAATTAATATCAGTGTGTGGGAGAGCTGTGGATGGGTGCTTCAAAGATGCATCAGGCAGCCATCATTAAGAGCCTCTTCACTGAACCTCTTCATATGCTAAGGAGAAGAAAGAGCTGCCTGAGGGATTCATCGTGACCACACATTCAAGGCAGTAGGACATACATTTCAACCTCTGTGTGGAGATTACGTAGACATATGCAACAAGACATGAACAGAAGCAGACGGCCTGGAAGGAGATGACATTTAAGATCATGAATGTGGCAGAAGAATTCATTAACCTTAAGCAGAGTGCTGCTGTGAAGTATTCACTCTGTTATAAGAGTGGTGACCCTCAGCGCAAGAGTGTGGATTTATTGTGAAACAGTATTTTAGGATTTAGGAGATTGGAGATAGGGGATTTTATATGACATATAATTATAAAAAGCTCAGAAATGAAGCTGATGACACAAAGTATTGCTTTTTATGCTGCTTTATTTTTTTGACCTGACAAACCTTGTTATGGTTTTTATTTGGTCTTTACATGCGTTTTCACAGATGTATTGTCATGGCATTTTTATTTACCCACATGAGACAAAACTGTTTTGATAAGGGTGATCATTTACAGGAATGAATGCAGACTTCAAATGTTGTTCTTGGTAAATATCTTAATAAATCAGTCACATGATTTAATTCTTAATGATGAGAGGTAAAGTGTTTCCTTATAATGTCACAGAGGCGGCGTTTAAGCTTTCCATTAGATGCATGTCGGGGTTTTAAAGAGGATGAACCTGAAGCAGTGATAGAGGTCTCAGTGGAACTCCTTCCTAATCCTCCTTTAGCGTGAGAGTTGGATGAGTTGTTAGATGGTTGCTGCTGGATTGCTGACACAAGGGATGAGCTGCCTTTGACGTTGGTGTCTCCTGTCCTTGTCACTGGAGCTTTGCTAAGACAGCACGCAGCATCTTCATCCTTGTTGAAGCGGCGTAGCCCAGCTTGGCAGAGGAGCGCCTCCTCACTTGCCATCTGGGGGCTTTGACTCAGGGTGATGAAGCCGTACGGGGTGGTGACTTTGGGGAGGTGTGGCAGGGAGAGGGCGGCTCTGCTAGCAGGGTCCAGACACTGTTGCTGGGCTTCGGAGTGAGAGCAGGGAAAGGACATCTCCCTCTGAAGGAGAGACATCCTCCTGTGGTTCAAGGGATCTGAGATGCTCCGTTCAGCTCTGCGGTCCGACAGAGCCAGACTGATGCTCGAGGATGATGTGGATGATGGGAAGCAAGCCAGTGAAGCAGACTGAGATGAGTCCTGCTCTGAACTCCCACAGCCTACCTCTGACTCTTCATCATCCTCGGCCTCTTTGTTGCAGTCCAAACATCTAAAGCTGGACTGCACAGACAGACTTGGTATTGTGAACTGGGGAATACTATCAGGAGTCAGGATATTTGGGAAGATGTTCTCCTGGCTCGTCTGGGAGTCAGAGCCTATAGAGCAAAATAACTTGGCACTGTTGCTGGCCCACAACAGTGCACGGATCCCCGCGCTGCTGTGCCTCCGAGCAGCAAAGAATTCATCTGAATGAACAGCTTTGGCACTATTGCAGATAGTTCCAATACTAAACGTCCGTGTGACAGTGTTCTTCTCCATTTCTGAATCTCTTCCACTTAGGTTGTCCATCAGCTTGTTTGTTGAGTGACAATAGATGTAGAAGGACATGAAGGGAGCTTTTATACAGTCCTTTCTCCCCATATTTTTTGTTCACTTAGTGCATCATCATTTACGTATGTTTGCAAACCACATGAGCGGAAATGGTATCCAATAATGGAGTGTACCAAGAATGGAAACACAATAATGCTCCTCCTCCTTAAACCTCTTCATATGCTAAGAAGTAGAGATAGCTACCACAGCTCAGTGCATCATGAAGTCTAGCAGCTGCATTTGGATGAGATGAAATGAGTTGGACTTCAAAATTCATCTTTAACGTTTTATAATAATATGGACAAACTGGCCTTTAACAGTCACTATTAGTTCTTGACCAAATACATTAAATAATAACATGGGTGAATAATGATAGCCTATGTGGGCCTATAATAATAAACAAGTCTGTTCATGAGTCCTTTCCAAGTGTCGCACAAAAGACATGTGAAACAATCAGAAAACCCTGTAAAACATTAAATAAGTCTGAAGGAAGATATCCTTACGACACAGCAATGCATCTTTGTCCTCTGTAGGGGACAAGAAAAAAAATCAACACAATTATTTATTGTAAAAAAAAAAAAAAAAAAGGTTAGAGCTTTTACTTCCCTATTTCTCAGGATATAATACCTGAAAATACACTAACCGTTTTTCTTTTCTTTTCTTTTCTTTTTTTTTCCCCACTGGGCGCAGACTGTTCACATGATCAGCCCATGTCCGTTAATTAGCTGTTTCTCATTGGCTGCCGCTGATTGCGCCAGGTGCGCGTGCCAGAACTGATTGGCTGCTCGGTAGTGAGCTCAGGGTACATTTCGACCTCCACCAGTTGGCACAGTCAGATACCCGTCTCTCTTTTTCCACTCGCATTTTAACCTGGCAGGTCCACGGAGACATGGAAAGTGAACAGGAACCCCACTCCATCACGGAGAAACATGTCTGCAGTGTTGAGGTACGTGGGGGAAAAAAAAAACGAACACAACAACAACATGGGTCTCCATTCTGTAGCCGTGACTTAGCGGTGAAAGGTTAATGGCGGTGCCTGGTGGTGTTCAGCCGTTGTTTTTTTTTGTTTTTGTTTTTTATCTTTATCTTTCTTGTTTCTTACAGTCCACAGTGGTGGAAGAGAGAGACGGCGTGTTTCGTGTCATCTTGCGTGGTATTTTTTATCCTTTTCACATCGTGGTACGTAAGTTGTGGCCTTAAATCCAGCCTCTGCCTCAGAGCCTACGACAGACTGACCCTCCCCTCCGCAGGTTCGGGCATACCGCGGGTTTTTGTGGATGCTGGGTGTCCGGCAGCCAAAGCAGAAGGCCGTGGTTCATAACGCAGTGACCAGTCCACCACGCCACAGCCTCATCGGCCGCAAGCGTATCCACCCGGCCACCCGGCTACTGCTGTACGTCGTACCCCGCTGGCTGCATGGAGCCCTAGGCTTCCCGGTGTCGCACAACATCGGCCTGACCCTCTCTCCAGGTAAGCCCCCTTCATCCGGACATGTGGGCCATCACGCTAACCTGCATGTGTCCTCCCAGGTCAGACACGCATTTTTTTATCAGTTTAATACTTGGAGGAAATTATTTTTCATGTACCAAACTGGGATCACCAACCCACTGACCGTGATCAAGTGGTAGAAATTCCCCAGCAGTTCCAATACTGGCAGAAATGCACTTAAACCTATACGATGCCTGACTAGTTAAGTTTCTCAAGCATGATTTCTCTTAAACTCAATGCTTTACTCTTGCTAAGACGGTGAGGAACTTGAAAATGGCGCCAATGTAAGTGTAACAAAGCTGTAATACCATAGGTCGCCATTAGCGGATGCCATGTTTGGCTCCAAAAATCCCTGGCATACCTTTTTTATATTTGAGCTGTGCACTGACGTCTCTAAAAATATGGTAGTTATGAATCTTTGGAAGTTGTCACGTCGGACCCCCAGGTCAGTGGTAACCCCCTGAAACGTTATTTTAATACCCCAGTCCTCACTTGAGCATTTTTGATAGACTGGAAAATGGCAAAATTTGTTTCTGTGTCAAAGGGGTCTGTAGCTTTCAAATCTTTTGTAAACAAATATTTGTGCAAAATATAAACTAAAAAGTGGTCTATCTCTGATTGGAATAAATTGAGCAATAATGTGTAGATTCTGTAAACAAAATGTAATTAAACTCATCTTCAATATAAAATACAAATGTTACTGAAGCTTAAATGAGATGACTGACAACCAAACTAAGAGTATCCATTTTATTGTGTGGATCTGTTTCAGCCTCAATTTATTTCATCTTCAATACATGATGACCTATTCAATGTATCTTCCCAAAATATTTCAAGTGGCCATGGAAGTACATATACCCCCAAGTGAGCTGCTCTGTCCTTAAAATTTTCTCTCATTTCAGTCTCAGGCAAACAGGAGACTTGTCTGCTCTTTCATTGTCTTCAATTTAGGCTTAAAGATCAAGGAAACAAAGTTTGGATGGGTTTTTTTTTTTTTTTTTTAAAGTTAAACAAAACTGAGGTCAGATCTTGGGCTTTAAAAGGTTGATCACTGCAGTAGACTGTAATACTTCAAGTTTAGATTCCTGCTGCATTTGTGAAAAGTTTACATATTAAACGGCTTACTAATTTTTAAAAGCCTTTTCTGAAGATCTCAATTTTCATGCAACTGTCAAGTGACTCCAGTCTTGTTAGGCTATTTACACTGCTCGGAGTCATGGGATAGTGCCGCTAAAACTTCTACAGAAGACACCTCTAAAAATACAGTAGCAATATAGTCTTTTTTTTTTTTTTTTTTGTTTTTTTTTTTTAATGGTCAGGTCACATGAAAATGACAATGTGGAGGAGAAGAATGCAGTTTGTACTTTAATCTCTGGCTCAGTGACTTGGCAGGTAACTCATCTGGAGAGTAAAATGGACTTTGATGAAAATCATCTGTTTTGGTCACCCCTTGTCTATAACCTAAAGAACTACCTGGACTTGTGCATCTTTGTCTTGGGATTTTTTTTTCTTAAACTATTGCATGCATCAAGGGTTTTTGTTTCTTTCAAAATATTACTTCTAGATTTTATTCTGCCACATTTCAAATTTTCCTTCTCAAACAGAAATTAGAACGTCTCCCACTAAACCTTATGGTAAGGGCAACAAGAGGAAACAGGATGACATAGATGATGATGATGATGATGATGAAGAGGATGAACAGACCTGGGTGGATGTGCTCAATCAGGACCTTGCTGATGAGGATGAAGGCCCAGACCATGATCCTGATTATGAGGTTAGTGCTGAGGTAGGATCCAGTGCACCAAATTAGTCTTGGTCTTCAGTTTAACACTGTAGGCTAGATGAATTATCTGTATGATGACACTGATGGTATATGGTTCCACACATGACATATAAACTGTGGAAAGACACGACACTGACCTTTTTACCTGAAAGTTAAAAAGACTCTTGGTGTCCCCATTGTTTTAGTTTGACCAAATATGTCTGTAGTTGTCTGATTTGTTGCCACATTTAAGTAAAAATGCAGACCTTAAAACGCACCTCCAGAACTGAAGCCCTGAACATGGTGATGACTCTATTTGCTTCTCAGCCCAGTTCACTGTCAACGGAGAGTGAGGAGTACTGTTCACAGAACAACACGCAGAGTGACATTGAAGTGCAAGAGAAGGGCGTCGTAATTATTGAAGATGTGAACACTGTAAGATGAATCATGACTGTCCAGTTAAAACACAGGGTGGATGATGTACTAACTCTGACTTTGTTTATAGGATGTTCAGCTAGCTACTTCACCTGAAGACCCTGCTGTGTAATGTGTATATTCTGGTGTTTTTGTAACCTAGTATCTGTTCAATAAAATGCTTTGTGCTAACATTGTCTTGTCCACTAGATGGCAGTAAAGGTATTTCTACTCTGCAGTTCAGAGCTGACTGGAATGTGAGGATTGGATTAGTGTTGGCTGAAGCTCTAATGGTTGGAAACTTTGCATGAGGGAACTGGTATTATCTGAATACACTTGTATGCAATGCTACTTCTGCAAACTAAAAGGATGGTCTTGAAAGTAGGTCAGGTCAGCCTTCCTGTAATGCTCTGTGAAATGCATTCTGATGCGCTTGCTCCAAACACTAGTTCTACTGAAGAGTGAATATCAAGGCTTTATGGAAATGACTGGGGCTAAATGGTCAAATCACTTGGAGACTTGACTTTGTCTAGTGATGGTGTACTATGACACAGATTACAAATTATTTCACTTGCTTTTTATAAAAGTCAAACATCCTGCAAAACAATGCCAGTGGTATTGGGGTAATCGAGTCAGAATTAATTCCCAATATGATCATGTAATATCTGCAACAGTTGGGTAAATGTGACTGAAATCGTTTAGCGTTAAACTGAGGAAACTATAAGGTGGCACCCATAATCACAGATACTAAATGAGGTCCCACTAGAAGGACGCTAAGAACTGCTTGGGTCTTGGATACAAGGTGACAATTCCTCAACTGTAAAAAAAAAATAAAAAAATTTAAAACTCATACAGACTCTGAGCCTGGGGGAGTCAGACCTATGCAGCTCTGTTTAACTTGGCTGCCCTTGCCTGTACAGGGAGGTCTAGATAGACAAAGGTGACATCTTTTAGCTACATTTCAGTACAGATTTAGTAGTGTTGAAATTGTCAAACATGACAACACGTAATGGTGTAACATGATTAGCTCTGGTGCTGCCTTCAGGGCAGACTTTTTTTTTTTTGCCCAGAGCTCACATCCTACCAGCTCTGCAGCAGGTGAGGGGGAAGCAGCTGCCATGTGGTTCATAACACTGGCATCAGTGCCGTTTAATTTTTTTTTTTGCACTCGTCCTATCCTGTTATTGTGCACAGCGTTCAGTCGACGGGCTGCGGAGTGAGCGGTAATTAAGGTTGTAGGTGGTCAGTTTCTGTGAAGAGCTCCACACACCTCTTGAAAGCAGCTGAACCAGGAGTCCTCTAACAATCAGCACCTACTCTCCTACACTTGAGATCAGATCAGTTTTCGACTGAACAGATCACAATGACAGATGAGCGCTTTTTTTTCCTTTTTCAGTTAATATAAAGATGGGAAGCATCACTTACCAAAGTAGTAGTGTGTTACGAGTGTTGCATTTTCACAGTAAAAATAATCAAGTGGGGGGGCATTTACTCCAAATGGCAGCAGGGAAAAAGCATGTTGAAATATAGTAAATGTAGAACCTAGTGTGAAGAGAGTTTTCCTTTGCTGTAGGTTTTGACATTTTCTCAGCGTGTTCTGACCCACTCAGTGTGCAGTGGTGTGGTTTACCTGCTCAGATACTGCCCACATTAATAAAAAAACAAAAAAACAGTAAATTGATTTCTTGGATTGGTAATTATGCCTACAATAAGACAAACACAATGAATTGATTATTTTTAAATGTATTTTGAGCTTTATGTTTAAAAGTTTCTCAGGATTATCAAAGTTCCCCTTGTTTCTTCACTCGGTTGTGTTGTCAAGGTAACATGACATGCTGGAAAAGAAAGTACAACCCCATTTCTTTTAGACCATTTGGAACCCTTACAGCCTTTCACACTGACACTTACCAGCTGATGCCGGTGAAGTCTGAGAGGGTTTAATGATCTGTGCTTAGGGTGGAGATTGGGTGACCTTTCAGTTTTCTGCAGGTGTGTCTGCCTGCAAGACGATGCAAAGGGAAACGCTTGCACCGTTTTTTTGTAATCCTGGCAAACAGCAGCTAAACATGTGGTTAGTACAGTAGATGCATTGCTTTGAATAACCTCTAATAAAGCATGAAAATAAATGGAACAACATAATGGCTGCCTTTTATGAATCCTACATTTTTATTTTTTTTTTTCCAATACAAAGCCATGAATAATCATTCAATAACTAAATCATGAATTCCATCATCAGTACATCTAAATAACTCTGATAAAATACAGTTTAACATATTTTTGTGGTTATCAGATGTGACCCATTTGGTCATTCAGAGGCTCTGTAGTAAACATGAAAACGGTCATCTTCAGCGTTGATTCACCAGTAAAACCCATGGAGTTTGAGAAATTACGGTAGTTATAAGTGCTTGTTTTCATGTTCAGTTAATGATATATTTAGCAGAGTCCTGTTTTCCTTCAGGTTTCTCTGTTTTGGTATAACTTGTGAATTTACTCTGAACTTTTACAAACATCTACATGGTCAGTAAATTAAATATAGGAAATGACCAGATTGTCACTGAAAAATGCAGAGGAAAAGACAAAAGGTGATAAATCACTTAGGAAAGGTTACATGTAGAAAACTTTGGATGATACTGCATAAATACCTTCAGGTCTTAAAGGAATTGTTATGACACTCCTTTCATGTATCCATGTTGATGAGAACTTGCCTGTCGGGTCTTATTTTCATGTCATTTTTTTCCCAAGATTTCATCATTTAATCAAACTGTAGCAGATGTTTACTTGACTTAACCAGTATTATAAAAAATAATAATATATAGAACCTGTGAGATATGTCAAATCCAGTCTAGAGAAGAGTGAATATGTCTGATATTCTCAATAAACATAAAATGCTTCATTCAACCTTTTAGTTCAGGGCGCTTTATTCTGGCTTTGTGATAATGTTGCGAATCCAGACATCACACAAGATGAAGATGACCTAACACAGTTTGCATCTACAGAAAATTCAGTAGATCTGACTGCCTTCCATAAATGCATGAAAACGCTGGAGCTTGTTTTGACAGTAAACTTTGTGACTTCCCTTTTTCTTTTGCTCTTAGATATTTTTCAACCCTTGACTGTGGTGTGAAGGCAGTCGTCACCTTACAGAAGCAGCAGAGAGCACATTGGTATGAATTAAATGCTTTATGTTTGTGTGTGGGAAGGGCAGCAGCAGTGAGAGCTGGATACAGTACAGGACCTGATGGTCTCTGGGGGCTCTCATGGCTGTCTGAACGTTTGAAGGGTAGACTGCTCAGTCGAGGCAGCCATAGAGAGCATCGACCTCTATCTTTGGTGTTTGTAGCCAGCTGGAGACCGCTTTTAAACCACAAGCTTTGTCTTTGCCTTTCAACTGCAAGGTGAAAAACACAGCGTCTAGAGGGGGCTATGAATTTCATGCACAGTCCCGGGTGTGCAGTAGAACAAAAGCATCCTGCTGCATGGAGTGAATGGAGTGGTGGTTGTGTTGCTTTGTAATGGATGACTTCATGCAGGGCGATTTATTAAGATGATCAGTTTAGACACGGTATTTATGTTGAGCACCGCATGCGCCTTCATATCATGTCACTTTTTTTTTGTCATGTGGCTCATGGGAACATTTTTAATGTTGCACATTGTCCCAAAACTGCTTCAACAGACACATAAAGGTGTTGTCCAGTGCTCTGATATTTAATTGAACTGCCTGTAGGTTTGATTACAGCACACATTCACTGTGGGAACATTTCAATAAACGTGCAGTATCAGAATATTTATTTCTGTTTTAGTTTTTTTTTTTTTTTAGTTTTTTGTAAGCTTGGGTGTGGCCCCCTGGTGGCACATAATAATAGTACAAGTGGAGATCATATTATACAAATATATTCTTTTTGTTTATTTTTATTCAAGGCTAAAATTCCCCTAAAGTATTAATATTTGAACGAGGCTTGACATTAAAAAAGTTTAGACAAATTTATATCAGCACTTTTTTTTTTCCACTTGCATGTTTCTTTTGTCTTAAGGGTTCATTTGGTTTATATTTACTTCTAGATAATTTACAAAATAGTTAAATCTTTTGTTTTATATGTTGAAAAACTTATCGATTTAGAACTCTTTGCTCAAGGGGCAAGGACCTTACTCCAAACCCTGACTCCCACAAACTTACACTGAACTCCTTAAACATATGAGGTCAATAAGTGGTTCATCTTATCATTATTACTCTGAATAGAACATTTTTTCTTGTCTGCATGATGGCTAAGTAATACTACGGGGAACTTCTTTTTATTTGACAAAACACATTTTTCCTACACAGTTCCATTCTGGTTGGTAATAGTTTCCACTAACAACATGTTAAAATTACTTTGATATGCAATACTTCTTTCATTTTTGAATCAGTTAATTCTGCAGAGTCTGTAAGTTGGCATTAGCTCACCTCAGACCTTTGGCAGATGGCTGTGACCTCCCACTCCAAAAGCCCAACATGGCCTCCACACACCACAAAACACACTTGAGTATCATCACTTCTATTATTCTTCTGTATTTTAGAAATCAAGCACACTAGTTTGGAAATGCATTTCTTTCAAATTTCCTCTTTTTCTCAACACTCCTTCCAATCTTGAAATTACATAAATTAGAAGACTGAACGTCAGTGTTGACTTCCATCTGGATATTTGCAAATACAACAACATTCACAGATGGCAGTGGCTTATATTTGGGTTGTTTCATAAATTTGAATGACTGAATTTGGAGTAACAAAGGCCTGAAAGACCACAAAAGTTTTCTTTTTCATTATTTTTTTTCTTTTTCTTTTTAAAGAACAAGGATTTTTTCCTCCCTCCTGTTGCATAAGGGGGAATAACATGTAATAAAAAAAAACCCAACTAAACAACCAAGCAAATGAGCACCAGCATTAACCATCAGCCTTGTACAAAAACAGGGTGTCTAAAAACAAGATAAAAACATAAAATCTGAGGAAAAATGTCCTCAAAACGAGTGGAGCATCGGTCCATGCAGCAACATAATTTCACTTGACAAGATTTCTTGACTTAAAATAGTTAAATCTAAAAATAACCATGTCTATAGATGTTTTCAATCAATCAATCAATCAATCTTTATCTATATAGCACTTCTCAAACAAAAATTTGCTACCCAAAGTGCTTCACACAAGAAAAAAAAAGAAAAAAAAGAAATGACAGAACAAATAATAGTAATGGTATTAATGACAATAATAACAATAATACTAAAAGCACATCCCTCCCATCCCTTAAAACGA
>JAQQZY010000020.1:27432362-27444014 GCA_030068375.1 Ostorhinchus rueppellii
GAAGATGACTGTTTCCATGGTAACTACAGAGCCTCTGAACGTCCAAATGGGTCATATCAGATGACTGTGAAAAGATGAAGAACTGCATTTTATTCCAATTATTTACATGTATTAATAAGATTATTGGAACAACAGATATTACATGTTTAATATCAGTAGATGCTTTTGGCTGTCAGTGGCTGTTTGGGTGTTTATGGGCTAACTGCAGTGTGAATATCTCTGAACTAAATGTGTTGTTGTGACTCCTCTGCCACATTGCCACATTTGGTTAATAATTCTTACATTACCTTAAAAATCTTAACAGACTAAAAAATGTATCTGAGGTTTACAGAGTCAGTCCAGTGCACAGTTTTAACCCTTTTCCGCTCAGAAAAGTAGTCGACTCAGATGGTTCATGTTCACTGTGTATGTTGATGCTCTAACCATAAGCTGCTTTGGATAAGAACTTCTGCCAAAAGCTCAAACAGTGAATTACTCCGATACTCTGAACTGGGACTGAACTACTTTTGCAAACTGGGACTATAGTTCATAAAGTGAACTTTAGTGAAGTTTGTCAGCCAAATTAATATTTTCCCTATAATTATAAATGCTTTTAACCCCTGAGACATTCCAGGTAAATTTGCTGCTGTGAATTTGTGTCTGTTTCCGTGTCATAAAAGCTGCTGTGAGGATGTGTTTGTGTTCCTTTACTTCAGTGGTTTTGTTTTACTGTGCTTTAGGGTCAAAACAGGGGAAATAACAGAAAAAGACAAAGAGAGGAATTGAAGTTTGACAGGTTTTTACTAAAGGCACTCACAATGTTCATCAATAAGAGGTTTAGGATGTTTAATATGAACTGTGAACTGGAACACACTGAACAAGTACTTCAATTAGGGTCCAGTAGTTTTTGTTTAGGGTTCTTTTTTCCCTAAATTAGTCCACCTGCTTTTTAACACCTGGTTGAACTCCAAAAAGCAGCTACATGGTCAAAATGTAATAAAAACACACAGAAAAAATTGAAGAAACATAACCACAACATTGCAATAAAAACAAAACAAGAAAAACGGTGTTTAAAAAAAAACAACAACTCTATTTTTAATAATGAGTCGGTATCACATCCATTACACAGGTGGTTGGGGGTGCACTGAGCATGCTCAGATGTCTGTGTAAAGAAAAAGCTCTATTTTCTTCACACATTTTGAAATATTTCCTATTGAGGCTCAATTTTTATGAATATTTAACATAAAGCATACATTCAGAATACTCACCACAGACACATTAGGTGTTAAAGTTAAATGATTGTGATAGAAGTTTAAAAGTTAAAGCAGTAAAATCAAAAGTATGAAGCATAATAAAAGCAAAAATATGTGATTGTGAAGTGCTTTTATAATTCATAAGAAGAAGAAGAAACCTCAAAGTCAGGGGAGTATATAAACTTTTAAACTGACTTAAAAAAAAAAAAAAAATCCAAGTGTCAGCAGCTCAAAGCTCTTCTGACAGTAGGTACAGTTCTTGAATAAATAGACTTTCCATCCTTGTGCTACTGTGAGGTGCAGCAGAGGTCACGCTCGTAGTCAGCAGCTTTTTATCCCAAACAATCATTACACAGGCACAGTTCACTGATTAACATACACTGAATCTGACAGAGGACACCAGGGCTCTGCGGGCTTGTTTTGTGTCAAAGTAGGTTTTCCAGAGCCCATTAAGAAATTTTCCGTATGTGAAGTAAAAATTCAATAAAAGATACCGGTTGGAAAGCAGCCGCTCTGAAAAGGTCTGGTGTCATGTTTGATTTGGATTAAAAAAAATGACCTGAACGGACCGTTGTTTGGCCCGTGGCCCTCGGCAGCATACATGAGGTGTGTGCGCTGTGACCGGTCTCCCTCCTCTGAACCCAACACACTGCTGTCATTCAACCATGTCGGTGGCTTTTTCTGGTTCCAAGAAACAGACACGAGGGATTTATATTCCTCAAGTGTCGATGGCGAGGCAGCTGCTTCCTCCAACGCTGCCAACAGTGCACCCACCTGCTCGTATATTGTTTAGACAGATGATATTAACAGTCTTTTAGCTTGATTTATGAGTCGGCTGTGATCTTTGCAACACAGAACACTCAGCAATCTAAAACAAATCTTAAATTATGCATTATTAATGAGTATTGGGAAAGTGACGTTCATGTGCCCTACTTTCCCTGCTCTTATTTTCAGGATGAGACACATAAAAGCATTAAAATACATGGCCTTTCACTGTGTAATGTTGCAAATGCTGACCATGGCAGATATAAATACCTGATTTACTAACACAGCAGATTACACTTTGGATATTTGGGAATGCAAGGCACGGGAGTAATCTCTACAGATGATTCCTTTCATGCTGGTTTAAGTTTTCATTTTCTAAACATGGCACACACAAGAGACAGCATGTAGACAAGCATAGCTGTGTGGATGGATATTAAAAATGAATAAATAAAGCAAGTAAAAAGAGGTTTATTAGTTTAAAAAGTCTCATTATAAATTATTAGCAAAATTAGGTGTAATATCTGTCTCAACTGTAAAATGTTACTTAAATCCATTTTTCCAGAAAAATTCAAACTAACATGTCTGACCTCTTTATTCTTGATGTATCAAATAAAACATGAAGGAAGTCTATGTTTTCACTTCCAAGCCTGATTTTAATTTTGCAAATATAAGCAAATTTAGATTTTAATGCTTGAAACACCCTCAAAAACTTTGGTTCAGACGTATGCTGTATCATCATCTATACTTTTTTTTTTTTTTATAACATTTTTAATCCCTTTGTGCTAACAATGACCAAGTATTTTTGTTTTTAAAGCTGCACTGCTGGATTATTTGGAAACCATTGATAAAAGTTTAAATCATAAGCAATCAAAAGTCTGTGTAAAACTTATGATGTTGCTTGATATTTAATTTACCATGAGCCTCTTAATTTTTTTTTTTTTAATTTCCTTTTTTCTTGTACTGTTTATTACTTCTGTTGTTCTGTAATGTGATGTTAATGTTATAATTATATTTCATCCTGCAATATTTGTACATCTGTGTGTGTGTGTATATATATATATGTAGACAGGAGACAGGAAGACAGGAAGTCGATTGTTTTTTTGTAAATTCTTGCTGTTTACTAGACTTCAGATGCTTATCAGTCTGTGGTGGCCGTTGTCTCATTCTCCTCTTCATGATGTCCACACATTTTCAGGAGACAGACTGCAGACTGGACATTCCACCATCAGTGCACCCGACCTTGACCTGATAAAACAACCACAGCCTTAAAGGAAAAGATGTCAACTCTGCACAAGTCCAGTCTGTGCCTTCCCATGAATGGTACCTTCACATGTGCAGGTCAGTTATGTGGACACTGATGCAACCCCAGAACATCACAGACACTGCTTTAGCGCCTCTCAGTCTAGATCAAGGGTGTCAAACGTGCGGCCCGGGGGCCAAAATCAACCTGCCAAAGGGTCCAATCCGGCTCGCAGGATGAATTAGTGAAATACAAAAATTACACTGAAGATATGAACAATCAAGGACGTTAAAACTATTTTAGGTCAATTCAATCTAACATGGGTCATACCAGTAAAATACTATCATAATAAACTATTATAAAAAAAAGAAAAACAAATATTTCTCTTTATTTTAGTGTAAAAAAAAGTAAATTGACACAAAAACTTTTACATTTACAGACTTAAAGATTTACTTTTACAAAAAATGTGAACAACCTGAAATGTCTTAAGAGAAGTGCGATTTTTCTGATATTTTGCCTGTTATTAAATATTTTGTGTATTGGAAGATCCACTGTGTTTTGTCACTTATAATGAACATGTGAAAATGAGAAACTGAGGCCAAATAATATCATAAAATAAAAAAATTACACTTTTTTTTATTTTCTTAATACATTTCTTTTTGTTGA
Source organism: Ostorhinchus rueppellii (assembly GCA_030068375.1). Classification (NCBI taxonomy): domain Eukaryota; kingdom Metazoa; phylum Chordata; class Actinopteri; order Kurtiformes; family Apogonidae; genus Ostorhinchus; species Ostorhinchus rueppellii. Next base: position 27,436,266 of record JAQQZY010000020.1, read on the forward strand.
TGATTGTTCACGTTTTTGACATGTTCTTAAAGGACAGTTTGTAGATGTAAACATTTTGATATTATATTTTACTTTTTTCACTCTAAAACATAGACGTCAGACATACACATTTTGGAATTTATATTATTTTCATATTATCAGTGTGGGCACGTTACTTTGAAAAAGTAATTAGTCATAGTTACGAGTTACATCTCCCAAAAAGTAACTGAGTTACTCTACTATAAAAGTAACTAGTTACCAAAGAAAGTAACTATTGCGTTACTTTTTTTTTTTTTTTTTTAGTTTAAAAATGTCTAAGAATTTTGATTTTTTTTTCAGAGCGGGTTTCACGGGCAGGTGTATTGAGTAAAACAGCACAGACAGGTCCCTGCACAGAGGTTTGAATTTATTGCACCTCAACAGACCACAACTGGTACAACTGTACTTTAAGTATTTTCTTCTTCATTAAAGTAAACAGTTTAATAACATGAAGTGCTTTTAACTCACTGTGGTGTAAATTAAATGAATCAAATATTCACATATTTGCTTTTATTATGTGCAGTTCATATGTCCGCAGTAGTACAGATGTATTCTAACTGTTCAAAATGTTATTATTATTATTATTTTTTTTACCTTGAAGTTCATTTTAACATACTCTGCATCAGTGTATTTAGAAAATGTCTTTCTCCACAGTGGACCAGCTCCTGCTCTGCTACAGTAGGTATTTGGTCTATGACGGCTCTGAAGGAGTCTGAACCAACTGTTGACCACGGTAGCATGTTTTCAACACATACCTGCCTATAATTCATTCAGTTCAACACAGATATGGAAGTAGACAGTAAATATAGCGGTACATGAATCCACATGGTGACAGAACAAAACTACACCATGGTCAGTCTTGGACATTCAGTCTTAGGCCGATATAAAAATTAATACGAGACAGCACGCAACGAGCGAGTTTTCAGCAACTCTGAGCAGACCACAGGAAATAAATATGCCGCATTGGAATACCGACTAGCGCTGAGCCGAGTTGGTTTCATGTAGTGGATACGCGGCCGAGTCAAGTCAAGCCGATGCTACGATGTGGAAACGCGGCAATACGTTTTGCGTGTGTGTGTGTGTGTGTGTGTGCGCTGCTGCTGCTTCTATGTGCTGGGTGTGTGTGTAAACACCTGCTCACCTGATGTCTCTGGTCTGTGTGAGCCAAGTTGGATGACAGCTCCAATGAGTAGCTTCAGTAACGCGCAGTAACGGCATGTTGGCGACGGTAACAGCATTATAACGATAGATAAAATAATTAGTTAGATTACCCATTACTGAAAAAAGTAACGCCGTTAGTAACATTTATTTTAATGCTGTTATTCCCATCACTGATTATTATGTTATTATTTTAATGATCCGGTCCACTTCAGGTTGTACTGGGCTCTATGTGGCCCCTGGACCAACATGACTTTGACACCCCTGGGCTAGATGGTCAAGGACATTTACTATCTGATGTCTATTTTTGTTGAATACAAGCAGAAACACAGACTTGTAGGACCATAGCACACTTCTCCACAGTCTTTCAGTCCATGTGAGATGAGTTCAGGCCTAAAGGATTCAGTGGAGTTTCTTCACAGAACTGACACAGTGCCTCCTCCTTGTGTGATATTGTTTCAGGCTGTGTTTAAGGACGCATTGGTGGACTGTGTTAAGTGACACTTTTCCAAAGTGTTTGTGGGGCCCTGCAGCTTTATTCATCATGGTTGGAATAATGCTGTCTACCCTTGATTTTTACGCACTGAGATATTTTGCTGTTTTGGGCTGAAAAATGACAATGACAATTCTCTCATAAAATTTCGCTCAAAGTTCTTAGCGACAGCCTATCCTTGAAAATGTAGATTATATTGGATAGAATTGAATTGAGGTTCCAAAAGCAGCACAACACTGAATATACACTTGTAAGTAATATTACAAGAAAATGGTTACAGGAACTATAAAAATAGTAATGAAAAAAACGGGCAAGTGCACATTAGAAACCAGAAAAGCATGCGGAGAGTGCAGACCTCTGTCAAGGTACTATTTGTACTTTTTTTTTTTTTTTTATCTCTGGCAAGGAGGTTATGTTTTTGCCAGGGTTTGTGGGTTTGTTTGTTTGCAACATGACTCAAAAAGTTATGGACAGATTTTGATGACATTTTCAGGATATGTCTGCTCTGGTTTTACAGTAGTGTTTGTACTTTCTTCCACTAGATGGCACTTAATGCCCTCATATGCAGCTCTGTGCCGCCATACCCTATCTTGCAATGATAAACAATCCTTTAAAAAATTCCTGAATCCAGACGGTGATCTGGATCGCCTCCAAAATTTAATCATCTCTGCCTTGACCCAGAGTGGACATATCCTGAATTTTTCATCAAAATCTGTCCATAACTTTTTGAGTTATGTTGCTAACAAACAAACAAACCCACAAACCCTGGCAAAAATGTAACCTCCTTGGTGCAGGCAATTATTATTAGAAATAACAAAGCAGTAGTAATAAGATACTGGATATGTTAAACTACATTTACTAACAAATACTTTGGAGGATGGTCCTTTTATCTGATCTGACCAGTGTTAGAAAAAAAAAATGCAGTATGTAACTTATGTCCCAGCATTTTTAAGTTTATTTTAGGCATCACAATCTATGTATTTTATGAAGTATATACAAAATGCATTTAAGCTGGTGAGTGAAAACACTGAAAATCTGTTCTTTGTATTTTTGACAGTTCTTTAAAGGTTAAAGAGAATTGGCAAATTACGTATTTTTGATTTTTTTTTTTTAAAGTTTCCCTTTTTTTTTTCGGAGATGACGATTATGCACTGAGCCTCTGTGAGCTGGACTGCGCATTTACTGTTTTGGTTTTGTAATCGGTGTCATTTCCTGCTACAACAGGAGCAGCTCTTGTCATTAAAGCACAGACACCAAGAGCCTCCACAAACCACCAACACATAAACAACACACAAAGTTAGAGATGGTAACTAAAAAACCGAGCTAAAGGCAAACTGAATACTTAACTCACCATCTGCTGAGAGTGGAAAATACTCACTTCCCCAAGTGGCCAAAAATAGTAAAGAACCTCATCTGAAAACCCAAGATTTCATTCAATTTGGTGAAACTGAAGCTGTTGATTTGTATTATTTAATGTTTGTTAAATCTTTTATTCAATCTAACTTAAGCCTGAGAGTCTTTCCTCACCCTATGAAATGCAGATATTAAATACAGTAAATATTGTATAAACTAAACACGGTGAAGACTCTATGCTCTAGTTACCATCAGTCCAATGAAGTATTTCTTCAGTTTAGTCTGTGTTTTGTTGTGTTTTCATGTGGTAAACCATGTGTGTCACTTGGGTAGAGTTTGCATTGATGATGCTGGTTGCAGAATGTAGGACAGAAAAATAACAGGAGGGGGGTTGTGATGTCGAAGCCGCTCATCCTGCACATCCACTGCTGAGCATTTGGCTGGAGTCTCCCATTTTTGTGGCTTCTCAAAACACTGTTTGTTTGGTGGTTAGATAACCTGCTGTTTTGTGTAGAAATTAAACATTTTTTGCCGTGCATCTCCAGGATGCCTAGGTTGATTTGTGATGCTGTACTCCATGGTTCACCGTCTTCTGAATCACAGCAGTGGTTGTTATTATGTTTCACCCCGCAGCTTCATGTAGTCCTGAGCTTTTTGAGACTGCGCCAGGCAGAGCTGAGTGACAGCGGTGATAACATGCTGAGTGAATGTTAAGCTTCCTCTTAGTCACAGGGAGACCTTGCAAACACACACAAACATAGTCAAATTCTAAACCTGCCTCTTTGATGTGCCCACTGGCTCTAATGAGATTTGTCATCTTTTCAGACAGAATTACTGCAGTCCTTCAGTATTTACATGTTGCCTTCACACATACTGAGCCAAAGTATACTGTATGATTGTAATTTGTTGGAAAAGTAGAGTGATTCAGCTCATTTTGACACATGGAAAACTGCAAAAACTTCCTTAGTTTGGAGTGGAATTGAGATTTCCTCTGAGCAACTTTGTACAATTCTTCAACGTTTCCATGTTTGTTTTGTGCATTCATTATCGCCCATTATCTCATCCGATATTCGCAATTTTAGGATTTAGGAAGAGCATTGTTGAAAGCTTAGGTCTGATACATCTACCCCACTGCGATCCTGTCTACATGACCATTAAAGTCCAATAACTGGGAGTAGTTGCATAATTGAAAATAATGAGATCTAATGCGTTTTATTTGCGCTTAAGAAATGCAAGATTCGAAAAACCACATTTAGATGCTCCAGTCCACTATCAGATTTCTTTTGGAGTATGCATGTGTGTAGTCATGATAGAATCAAACTTGTCTCAGGTTTGACAATATAACTTCTGTTCTCTATTATTACCTCCACCAAGGAGGTTATGTTTTTGCTGGCATTTATGCGTTTGTCTGTTTGTTTGTGTTCAAAATAACTTGAAAGGTTCTGAATGGATTTGGATGAAATTTTCAGGAATTGTTAGAAATGGGATGAGGAACAAGTGATACATTTTGGTGGTGATCTGGATCCAAGAATTTTTTTTAAAGGTTTTTTTTGTCGTTGGGATATAGGGCATGACAGCGCTGATCTGCATATGAGGTCATTTAGCGCCATCTAGTGGAGGAAAGTACAAACACTACCTCGGCGGAGGTCTGCGCTCTCCAAGTGCTTTTCTAGTTTTGTGTTTGCACATTCACAGACATAAAAGTATGAAATAAACCAAATAAACCTTTATACATACAGGATAACATTGGAGTATTGGGAAGAAATTCAGGTGTGTTAATCTGATTTCTCAATCAGATTACTGTCATTGTCTGATAAAGCAGATCAGATTTACGGTTACATGGTCACTTGAATTATCTGGCAACTCTAGAAATCACCGGATAGTTGGAGTACTGGTGTGTATGTTAACAGGCTGAGTGTCTGGAGTTATTGGATTGGTTATATGTAACATGTAATATCAGTAAAAATAAGGGAAAAAATCTCTTTGTAATTCCCCCAATTCATCAGTAAATACTGACAATAAATGTTCTTGACATTTTATTAAATTCTACTTTCTGAGGTTGGGATTTTTAGTATGAATGTACATCAGTGTCATTAATGCAGAATTAATACTATGTATGTTACAATTATTATGTAATTGATGCATTGTATATAATAGTGTTAAAAACATGTGTGAAACTCACAGAAATGTCAGATTCCATCATTATTTCAACAGTATTTGTTAACATTTGAGATCTGACGGATGTTATTTTAATGATATCTCCTCCATTTCATGTGCATTTCAGAAATACACTTTTTGTATATAAGTTGTTTATTTATATTTATCTCCTGTGTACAATTTCTATTGACAAAGCCTAGAAGACAGTGAAATATCTGTAACCCACCGTTCAATGGCAGGAAATAGAACATCTTCCTCATTAAGTGTATTATATGTATTTAATTACAGTCTCATGGTATAAAATTAACAAAGGAGAAAAATGGTTAATAACAGTAAGTTGAGTGAAAAGTAATTATAAAGTTAAGTTTCCCATGTCACCATGATTATAGGCCCTGAAGAAAACATACTGGTTGTTTGTTGTCCGTCACAGTTACTGAGTGAAAGCACATGATTATAATTCCAGTTCCTAAACATATCTTTAAAACATCTAGTGCAGTGTATATGCATCTTTAATTCTGAGTCGAATCGACAGATGTGAAATAAACAGTCTCCTCTGCTACATGAATATGTGTGAATTTATCAATAGAAGTGTTTTCCCTCCAGCCCCCGCTCAGACCTCCTGAGGCTCCCGTCGCTGTTGGTGATATCTGTGATTGGTGAGTGAACAGGAAATTAAAGCAGGGGTAAACACCTCACAGCCCTAACAGCAGTTCAAGCCCAAACCCAGTCAAACAGCCTTAGGCCACAGGAAATAATATTTCTTGAAAAACATGCTGCTTTGGTGACATATTTCTTTAGAAACTTTAGTGTCTGGAGACAGCAGCATTTAATAGGTTTTCATTTCTTCTCACCTTGGATGTCTGGATACCAGTTATTGGCCAGAGTGAGTTTATGTGTCCGTCTGATCCTTCAAAAGGTTTTTCAGCAGCATGAGTGATTTAACTGTGAAAGGCCATGAAGGCCAATAGCCCATTTGGCCTCTTCATTGCAGGTGCACTCGCAGTGATGAAGCCTTTGCAGAAAGCATCAGCTCCTGCCTCACTGTTTATTATTTCAATCTCAATATTTTGTGGAGGAAATTAGGACAGAACAGAAAAATAACACACAAAAGACCAAGATGCGTTTCATCCAGAGTCAGCAGAGACTTGTTAGAGGGTGAGTGTGTGCTTTAGGAAACATGGTCTGTATAGTAGTAGAGATGGAGAGTCACTGGCGTCAGAGTAGCTGTGTAGCATTAGCAGTAGAAACAGAACCTGGCAACTGTAGCTGCAACTGCTCCTCTCCAGCCTCCTTATATAACATGGAGAGCACTGGAAAGAGTGGCTAGAGGCATGCGAGTGGGGCTGATGGACTACTGGGGATGGAATGGACCTCTGAAACCTGGAGGCACCAAAACAGACTCTGTTTGACAGGTCTAAAAATAAGAAACCGAAGCAAACAGTTTGATGATAGAGAGACAGCGAGTGGGAGTACAATGGGAACAGCCTTCTGCCTTCTTTCCCATCTCTCTGAAATGTATTTGGGAGCCAAGAGTAACCTTTTGTGTTGTGCTTTAGTAGTATAGCCCGAAATAAGCTCCAAACCAGCGGCAGTTGAGTCATCAGGCTGAGTTTAGTTCGTCGCAGTGCCCCGCTGTGATGCCTCCAATTGTACCTTTAGTGATTGCATAACTTTTGATTTATAGGCGTGGACTTCCCATCTTTTTCCACTCTGTAATCCTCCACACACACACTCACACACCCCTCCCCTGTGCTGTCCTCTGTGGCTCTCCCTCTCACTTCCTGACATTTGTAGTGATGTTTATGGGAACTGTGTTGCACTGCACCGCTCAGCTTAACACAACTGGCCACCCATCCTAATCGGCTGTCCTGGCCTGAGTGCTAACAAGCTTAAAGCGAACCAGCGCAGTGGTCAGCAAGAAAAATCACCCAGTCGCTGATATTTTTTGCCCTGCAGTTGACCATCAGTGCTGTGTGCAGTTTGTCCATGTGCCTGCACTGAATACAAATGAAGACTCCACTGCGTGTATATGAATATTTCTCCTCAGACATTCTGGATATAAATACTACCACATATACACATATCATTTGCAGTAGTACATTGTGTCACTTATGATAAGATGCCACAGAGGCCAGCAGGGAGAATACGATCTCTCTGCACTTGTAAAATAAATTATAGAAATTCCATTTTTTAAGCCAACACTCACTGATAGTGTTTTTTTCACTTCAGCAAATGTGACAGCACGGAAAATCTCGTCTTTTGTGTCCATCTAATTGGTTTTTTTATTGTATCTACCCTGGTTCATTTCCTTGTATCATCTGCAGTGATTTGGATTTGTCTTGTCTGAGCTGTTAAAACTGGCTGGAAACCACAGCAAAGAGAAACATAACCCCAGAGATTTCTAATCCACCCACCATCCTCTGCTCTGCCTCAATCTGCATACGATGTGGGAGGCTATTGTGTGAACTCACTGATCTGATGACACGGAAGTATGGGCATCACACACACACACACACACACACACACACACACACACACACACACACACACACACACACACACACACACAC
>JAQQZY010000020.1:27495528-27509694 GCA_030068375.1 Ostorhinchus rueppellii
ATCTATCTATCTATCTATCTATCTATACACACACACACACACACACACACACACACACACACACACACACACACACATACATAGAAAGTAATAAACACAGGAATAAAAAGAACACAATGACATACGCACAGCATTCACACCACAGTCCCTGAACAGTAACTTACCCAACCTGAAGTTATATTGCACATATTTGGCTCCAGAACTTGACAATAATCCTGTGGTTGTTAATGTCGTGTCGTCTGAAGGATCACAGGTTTGTATCCTTGTGCTTTACAAACTCAAATACAGTCACAGTCTTTGGATCTTTTAATTCTGTTCTGCTCCATAGAGGCTGAAATATCCAAATCCCACTATTTTTCTCTGAGGAGCATCAACTTTAAACATTTCCATACATTTCTGACACAGTTGACACACACTTCCAGTCCTTGACCCATCTTCCCTGCTACAGGATTAGACCTGAACCGGATCATGATTATAATGACTGTTATTTTAGCTCATTACTAGTCCTAAACGTCCTCTTCTCCAGCATTTCTTGAATATGTTGCAGCCTAAGTATAAGAAATGAATGTATATTTGTAAATGTCTGCGATGAAATACAGGTTGAAGTACGTTTTAATACTGCTGCATTCTTAATTTGCGTTTTCCACACTGTCTTTTCGAACTATGCCTCATTTTGGGTTGTAATAGATCATAGATGTTTACACTACTAAACACATAAGCACTGCCTTCTACATCCTCTGTTATCTGCAGCACAAAGACGAAATGGAGCTGCCTCATTGGATACTGTGTATGCAAAACGTATTTGCATCATTACGCAAGATTTCGATGATCAGAGGAATTGTATGTTCTTCCTCTTTAATTTACGACTTAATGATGTTGAGGTTGTAGTGGGGTCAGAAATGTCCTGTTGTCGTGACTATGTTCATTAGTGTTCTTGAGATTGTAGCTCGAAGGTGTTAAGACCATCTGCCAGTTGACAAAAAATGTAGCACATTACTTCATTATCGAGATGTTAATTTGAGCTGGGCTGCTATTTTCAAGTGACCTTTGAGTTTGATGAAAAACAGAAGTGGATTCACTCTGAATGTTTCACTTTTGGAAATTTGTAAAACATCCCACAGCTTTGAAAACTGATTTATATTCAAGATAATATGGCCAGTTATTATAATTACAGACCCTGTTTTAACAATACCCAAACTGAACAGACACTGTGCTGTGTGCATTATAAGCTAATAAATGGGATCACATGTTTTTGGTTTTCCGTTGCACAGCTAAGGTTATTTATCATTTTTCTGTGTGGACTGTTTGAGGACTAACTCTGTCTCTTTTGTGCTGCCCCAGAGTGGGCAGCATTATATTTTTAGGCGAGAGGCTTTTTCCAGCCTGTCATCTGAAAAGCATGTCAGAGCCTGCAAGAAAAATCTCCCCCTTGTTTTGTTTCTGCATCATTTGAACTAATAAATCTGCAGCTGTATGTGTTCATGTGTAACTGTGACAGATGGGTGTGATCAGATTGTGCCTAACAGACTGTGGCTTCCTCCTCTTCCTTCTTCCTCTTCCTCATTTTCCTATCTTTCCCTGGGAACATACAAACTCAGTTTGCTTGTCAGAGCTGTTTGATCAGAAGTAGTCTGCTGAGAGTCTTTTCTTTGAACTGACTCACACTTGTTTTTTTTTCCCTCTAAATCTTTTCCTCTGTTGTTTGGGGCATTATAGGAGATATACTCATCTCACCAAAGAGACAGAACAGTCTGTATTCTCTCTGTCCATTTTTATACGTGGAGGCGGGTTGCATGCTGTTGAAGAGTGTGCATGTCAGTATAGATCACAAGCTGTGGATCTACAGTACAGGTCTATGAATAGCTTTGCAAACTCCCTGTGCATTAATATGTATAGAAACAAGTAGCTGTCACAGTCCCTTAGTTTGTCGGGTGTACTCTGTGCTGAATGCCACACGTTAAGGTGAAAGGATAAGCTGCTTCTGGTCATCAGGGGAACACTCTGAATTTATCATGGGAGGCAGAAAACTCAGTGTTTGCAAGGCACTGCTGCCTCACTCGTCTTCACAAGTGTGTCATTTGATTAGAAATGAATTATTCATCTCACTTCAATTTTTTCTTAGAAAAACATTGATCACAGAATCAGGGATCGGTCTGCCTGTGTGACAGTCGGCCTGTAAGACAGCACGCTGTCAGAACACTCCTCGTCTCCTTCAAAAGCTGCTCACTTTCCTTTCCATCTCTCCGCTATAGTGTTACATTCCTAACTTTCAATGCTTTTTCTTTTCATCCTCCTCTTCCCCCGTTTCTCTTTTGTCTCAAGTTGAAATGACTGATCAGAACCTCTTTCCGCTGACCCCCTGACTGTCTGTGTGTGAGAGCATCCGTAAAACAGAATAAACAGTTTCAGAAGAGCTTGTGAATAATTTGTACATCTGGGTGTGTTTGTGGTTGGGTCTGTTTGCATGGACGTGCCTTTCTTGGTGCGGTGCGCCGTGTGCTTCTGACTCCATCCAGCATGCTGTTTCATCCCCGTACATCCAATTCTCAGCTTCTGTGTGATGTCGGAACAGATTTATGTTTAATGTGCAGGCAGGGCCCAATTACTAGGTGCCCTTAGCTGTACCTAGAGACTTTTAAGAGGTCCTTCCCATGTTGGATAAAAGGCCAAGATGCTGTAATCTATCTCTGACTTGGCTGTTCAGATGACGTAGTAAAGATGCCGACTGCTCATGTCCTACTTTGGTATCACACGGGGTAAAATCCACCTTTAACAGTCCTTCGTGGCCACATGTCTTTGTACATCTTTGACCTGTGGTTTCACAGACTAAAAATTCCAGACAAACAGAGGAGGCATGAACACCCCATTTCTTCATCTGCCTCTTCATCCGTCTTTTCCCTCCTCTCCTCCTCCTCGTCGAAGCCTTTGGGGAGAGCAGCTGAGTCACTCTCTCTCCTCCCTCTCTTCATCCTCCATCTACTCCTGCTCCTCCTTCCTCCACCTTCCTTCTGCTTCCTCTCCCTATGCTTCTGTCACATGAGCTGTAGGCCCATGCTTCTTTCTCCTCATACAGCTTATATGTATACATGTTTGTGTGTGCATCAGCGTTTACAAAAAAACATTTTTGCGCATATTTGTGATTTCACTGTCAGCGTGCATGTCCCCGATTAGACATTCCTATTAGTCAGAGCTGCAGCATGGACAGCAGCAGCAGCAGCAGCACCCGTTGATGGAATCGCTCTTGAGTTGAGATTTAGGTTTGAGAGATAAGAGAGTATGGCTGTCAACACACCATACACACACACACACACACACACACACACACACACAGAGTCAGCTACAGTCTACGTTTCCCTGAAGTGTCTCACTTTCGACAAATCCATTTCTAAGGCTCCATTCCTTGCATGATTCTGTCAGGATGCATAATCCCTCATCATCTTTCCTAAACCGTTTTACTTCTCCACTTTCTGTTTTCATCTGTCATTGTGTTAGAAATGTCCCTGTGTACTTCTGAAGCTCCTGTATTCTTCTGCATAGTGTCCTTCTTTCTTGTGTCTAATACACTCGTACTCTCATTTCCTTTCTTTCCTGAATTTGTCCTCTCCTTCGTTTCCTCTTCCATGGTCAGCACCACCTTCATGCATGTTTCTCTTCTCTGCCAACTCCTTCTTTTTTCAAACACTTAACTTTTTGTCTTCTTTTAACTAAAACCTTGTTGTTGCATTAACTAATCTCTCAGAAGACATGGCACAGATACAGGAGTCAGTGCTTCCTGCTTCGGCTCATAGCTATAAACAGGCACTGCTTTCCAGACAAACATCCCTTCATTATTTAGGCGACACAAAAAGGAAATGGGGGAGAATGAATATATTTTGTGAATGTCAAATCAACAGATGAATGGTCTTTTGTGCATCGCCCATTTTGTGTGATATTGATGCTAGAAGATTAATCAACAATTAGCTGCTGTGATGTGCCGTGAGACTCTTTCTCTGTGCCGTGAGAGCTGATACAGTGCCAGCGTTGTTGCTTGAGATCCTATAATTGCCTCAGAATTCTTCCTGTAATTAACACTCTTGGATAATTACACCACATTCCCAGACCTCACTATTCTCACATTATTAAGCTTAGAGCAGCAGGAGGGGAAACATGCTCATGTGCAAGAATGTGATATGTTTTAACTATGATGTCCAGACTGAATTGCAACATCTGATTATTTGCTTTGTGACTGCAGCAGCTGCTCTTTTTTTTTTTTTTTTTTTAATGATGCAAATTCTACAAATTGGATCCAAAACTGAAGAGACTGCACTTCAGTATTTGTTTGGTCTCGCTGGTTGCTTTCTTACAAGCGTGGTCATATTTGAGTGGAGGCTGTTTTCAGCAGTCAGCCGTCCCCAATTCAGAGCTTGCTTGCTTGTCTTGGTTGCAGCGAGATTAAAGCTGAGTGGAGGAGAGAGACGGGAAGTGGACCGGGCAGTGTGGCGGTTCCCAACGGCACAGGATTAGAGGGTGGGACAGTGAACTAGGCCATATAAACAGGCTCAGCTGAAATATGGACAACAGACCATAATATAGACGGAGCTGGATGTCCCAGCACATTTCATCAGCAGGTCATTATGCCATAATCCCAGACCAGCCACTATGAAGGCTGCATGTGTGTCAGACGGGGATAATTATCAGTTAGGGACACTTGTGGATATTACTGTTTTCACCTTGATGTTAGAATTAGAAGGCGTTGATTGCAGATGTGCCCTGTTTTATAAGAAACTGCACAATGAATGGATGTGTGATTGAAAGTATTTTTGGGGGGGGAAGCAACGATATGATAGACAAAGTAATGAAGAAACAGTGGAAAGATACACACACCTTGCTACTTATTTTTAGGTATTTCCCTGTAGAAATGAAATGAAAGGTAAAATATGACCATATAGTGTTAATTTGAGTTCCAGTTAGGCTGCAGTACCACAAGGATCAGAAGTGACTGGCATAAACTCATGGGTTCTTTTACACCTTATTAACTTGGTGATAATGGTTTTGCTTTTTCTGGTAATTCTATGTCATGAGAGGTGACACGTCTGTTTATCAGGTTGTCACTGAAATAAGACCATCATGGTGATCCTCCTTAAAGTGATACCAAACACTAATACATGTTGATGGACAAATACATTAAAAAGTCCTTTTTTTCAAGGTAAAAAATGGTTCACATCACCACTTCCGATTTAATACACACACCCAATGATGATAGAGTTGCACTTAATTTGACTCCATGTCCTGAAATTATATAAAAATATTGTTAACACCTAAAATCAGAGGTGTTCAGCCTAACTGTGTTCAGATTCTGCCAAACCTCATTAACTTTCTGAAGCCTTTTTTTTTTTTTTTATTGCGCAAGGGTTTGTAATTTTGACTGAAAAAACAAAACAAACAACCAAAAAAACGCTGCCAGTTTGAATCTGAAAATAACAAGAACCAATTCAGGCTGCAGAATTGCTCTTTTTGTTGGACCACTCTAGTGTTTAAGAGGCCTGGGGGCTTCAGTTCCCTCTGGGAAAAGACTGTACGGTGGCAAGAAAAAGAGGTGTAAATATTCTAAACATAACACACACTTAAACAAATATTGGTTTTTAGGCGGTCGGTTGTCTGATCAGTACAAAAACTCAAACTAACCCTTTCAGAACCACATATGCTCCTACATAGGTGTCTTGTGATTCCCTATTGTACAGATGTCCATGGATTACACCTGTTTCACATCCATTATCATCTGTTTACCATCATACTCTCAGCCTGTTTCTGACTTTGTGGTAATTCACAATCATGCGTCAGGTGGAGTTGGATACAGAACAGGAGTAAAGTTATATTGTTTTGCGGACTGATGAGCGTACTGGTATATTTACTGTAACCCTCTGAATGTAGCTTTTTTTTAAAAATGGTGGGTCGCACATTGATGATGCAATGACACAGAGACAACTCGGCCAATCAGTGGTCTCCAGTGTTCACACATCCCATTTTGGAACCTCAGTGGAGGCGGCACTAAAAAACTAGCACCAGGTACCAGATTCCAGGTCCTTCTTTGTAATCAAGTCGAGCGAGCCAGTACTATGCAGCAGACATGCAGCGTTACACTGTAAAGTTTCAGTGTGTGGTAAAAAGTGACATCTAGTGGTGACGATGCAGATTGCAGCCAGTTGAACATCCCCTCACTCTAACTTACGGTTAAATGAAAAATAAAAATGCTCTTCGTTACAGTCCATGTTGCTTCTTCCATCCCAAGATATGAACTCCATTTGCAGGTGACACTAATGCACATGAACACTAGACGTCATCAACTATAAAATGATAATAAGAGGATGGATGGTGGAACATGGTGAATTCTGTGAATGAGTCTTAGCTGTTTCAGCCCCTGGTATGAAATATAACAAAATCCTAATTCTCATTTTCATGCACTTCTAAACTAATAGAAACGTAATCCTTAGATCCTCCTAAATCTTTCACACGGGATCTTTAAGCAACAGCAGTACCCATCCAGCTTGAACATTGAATATTTCTGTTGTGCATTAGTGCTTAGTCACTGGAACTTTTTGGGGGGGCTTTCCACAGTCTGCAGGATGTGGCAGGGTTGGATATAATTGTCATTTCTTCCAATACTTAATCATAAAAATGTCACTATGTTCCTTATTAACAGTTAGGAGACAGTCAGTATGAGTAGTTAAAATGTTCAGACACGGATGTACGTGGACAACTGCAATTATGACACGTATTATAGACACAGAGAATTTATTTGTATTCATAGTTTTTAAAGATATATATATTGGCTGCTTGCTATTTTAGTGAAAGGTGGTGAATATAGAAGAAGCTGAAAGTGAGATTTCGAAATCTTGTTATAAAACAGATGTTAGTTTGAGCTGCTCCTTCTGACCTTCTCTAATAAGGCAGGAATTTAAATCAGACTTCATTAAATGTCACAAAACGCATTAGCAGCAGAACATTGTATTTATTCGGTTTTCAGTGGAATGAATTAGACCAGTGAGTTCAGTGAGTCAGTGCAGGCAGATGGAAATGTAAGGGTGAAGGAAAGGTCAGGAATACCAGCCTGCATCATGTTACAGTGAAAAAGTAGGTTTCAAATTTCACATTTTTGCTCATGTAGGGTTTTAATATCCTGCTTTCACATTATGCTATTTAAGCCTCAAAAACTGCCACAAAATGTGATTAACAAATCTGCGAGGAGCTGACGAAGCACATGTTGGATAGGGCTCTGACAATCTGGAGCTGCGGGCTGCGTCTGAATGTATATATTCATTCTGTTTTTTTGTTCTTTTTTCCTTTTTATTAGTGAAATTAGTGAACAAACCAGGTGACAAAAGACAGACATAAACAAAGCATATATAGAAAACAAAACAAGTGTGTATAGGGGAACAGTATAGTAATTGTACTGTGATGTAATAATTAAATATTTACAATGATATAATATGGTCTAATATAATGTAACATAACATAATACAATGTAATGAGATATTGCAACATGCTGATACTGTACAATATATTATGACAATGAACATTATGAGAATTAGTCATGTCTGTATTACTATATATCAATAAGGGGCGGGGCTAGACTGAGAGACCGGAAAAGGAGAGCAGGACAGAGCCCCCCGACCAGGACCTAAGCAGACCCAGAGCCCCGGCAGGAGACAAGCAAAGCAGGACGGGATCGACAGGACCGTCCCTCTTCCTCCAATTGTTTGGTTTTTTTTAAGCATAGGAATGATTATACTTTGAGCCACACCCACACCTGGAAGTGTATATATATATTATATTCATATTGTGTATTCATTGTCTTCATCAGCTTTTCTTCTATTTACTTGATATTTTTCGATCTTTTTCTACTTCAGAGTTGCCTTTGAACCATATTTCCCGCTGTATGACTATGCCGTCATCCTAACTATCCTCTTTACTTTATACTTCGTCCTCTTCCTGGTTCTTCACCCTACCTTTTTGCTGCCCACCTGCAGGTTTGTCCAGTGTCATGACTTTAAGGTTGCCTTTGTCTGCCGCAAGAGTAATGATCTATTCTGACAACCAAAGTCACCTTTGTACCTTTAAATGTGTTGTCACTAGACAATCTGTGCAAGTATCAGCTCCAGGATGTCTCAATGTACTTGTGAACATAAACTTTGAAGGTGAAATGTCACTGAAGACTCTCCTGCAAGTTAAAAAATTCCACAATGACACTTCAACTTATTGTAACTCAAGTGGTCTAAGAAAAACCTAGACTCCTCTTGGCTCCTCTTCAGAAAGTGTAGCCCTGGACAAAAGACTCATCTAAAATAATGTGTTCCTATTGGCTGTTCTACTAATGCATATGCCCATGCTTGTCTGGTGGGGGGGGGGTTTGAAACCTATAGCTTCAAGTGGTCCCCTATGGAGCAACTTTTCTCCACTGTAAACTCCTTTAAGAGTTTTCCAGGAAGTACATTTTTAAATCTATCATTTTCTGTTTCAGTTGTGTTGGACCGTCAGCTGCCCCCCCCCCCCCTGTCTGTCTGTACGTCTGTCATCTTGTGCATCATCATCCATCACCTTGAATTTCTGTAACTGTCTTTCAAAACTTTCAGCATCAACCTGCGTGAGCACTTCTGCACTCTGTGTTCGACGTGATCTGCCACTGCCTCAAATCTGAAAACAAATATGATGATTCTACAGGTTTGCTTCTTCCAGTTCGTCAGCCGCAACTACAGCCAAAAGTACAACCTCTCATCTTACCCTCCTCTATGGCTGCGGCTGAAAACACTACAAATGCAAACAGCGCTCAGTCTGTGGTTCATCTACTCTTGGCTTTTTCGTTAGGATAAAAACTCGAGGCCACACTCTGATATATTAGGGGACGGTAATGAACCTTAATGATGGATACGACCTGCATTAGAATAGAAGAAAAAGAGAAAAAGGGGTAAAGGATGGCTGCTGTGAGGTAAAATGCCAAATCTGTCGAGTTCATTCTCAGGTAACAAGAACACAGCTCTTGTTTGTTATACACAAATTAAAGCATATTTATTAACCCTTTCTTGCATACTGGTCACTCCAGTGCACATCTGTTCAAAGGCGTTCTCTTGTAAATTTATAATTCTGATTGTTTTAGATCCGTATCAGCCAACACAGTGGAGGCTTATGCATCATCCCAAACGTTGTAATTCATACCATTACTGTAACTCTGGTGTTCTAGATACCGGATGTGCAGGGACATGCTCGAGTGTTAATAATAATAATAATAATAATAATAATAATAATAATAATAATAATAATAAGAATAATACTAATAATAATAATAATAATATAATAATAATGATAATAATAAGAAGGTATGTTAACATGTGAGAACACATAAGAATAGCAGCATTGAAGATATTTTTATTTCGTACTTTTCACATTGTATGTCAGTTAATATGTGTATGCTTGTAAACACATGGTTTTGTAGCTGTAAACAGGTTCTTAAAAAATCAATCACATTGGGTTTTTTTTTTCCATTCCCAAAAAAGAATAAAAACACTCAGGAAACAAATCTTGATTAAGGTTCTCATAATTCATACATGAAAGTATTAATATCATATATAATTTCTGCAGAGTTCCCTAAGTCTCACTCATTGAAACTCTGAAAAATGCACTTGGTAGAAGTGAGCAGTTTGACATGCTTGAGGTCATGTGGATAAAAGCTTAAATGGCTCAACTGGAAGAAAATCCAGTGTCTCCTTTTGAAAGGCCTTGGCCAGCGATGCTGGAAGCTGTCTAATTAGGCTTTTGACAGTTCAGGTTAGATTGATAGTGGCTCCGTCAGCTAATCTCATGCTGAACATTGTGGACAGACAGCTGTAGCTGCCTAATATGATGTGAAACACATATACTCCCAGCTAGTTTCTGCTCCATCTGTCTTCCTGCTGATAATAAGTGTCGTTCTCACCTGGGACCTTCAACAGTAGAGGCTGATTCCATCAGTGCCTTTCAAAGATGCGTCTTGCCGGTTTATTACACGGACAGAACTTTCTCCACCTCACTGCTGTTGAGTGATGAATTATGAATAGATGTGAATCCAGCAGCTCTGTTGGTCTGGCCTTAGGATTGCTTTCAATTTGCACAGAGCTCCCCTTGCTCACTCCCTGACTCGCACCGATAGTCAGACTTCTCTCTCAAGGGACGATGAGGGCAGTATTAGATTGCCACATGAAACTCTAACCCCACCAATCATTTAAAAAGTTTGAGAAATGAATGTGTTTGCATGCTCAATGTGCTGTATGTAGTTATTACACTATGTGAGATCCTGCTGTTGACCCTGTTTTTCACTGACCCCTTCATCCTTGCATTGCTCCTCACACTGATAGCGTTTCTCGCCTTTCGTCTGAGCAGAAAAAGAAGGAGCGGTGCATGTGTGACCCCTCTCAGATACTCGTTGACTCGAGATAACCGGTTGTAATTGGCCTGGTTGATGAGCAAGCAGCAGGCAGTGAAAGGGAAGTAGAAAGGACAGGGCTCCTTTTAATGAAGCCAATGAGAAGGACACGGAGAGCCTGCGGGCTTCATGAAGGATTAGAGCAGGCTCCAGCAGATTTAGGCTTATGATGCTTCCACAAGTCTCTCAACCTTGGGGGGCTGAAAAGGACAGAAAAGTGTTCAAGTTAGAATGCTGAATGAGAGTAAGCATGTTTACAAAGTGTTGATGTGGAATATTTTAGATCCCTCCTCCTCCTACCTTGATATTAAGCTGCTCCCCATACGGAGATATTGGTAAACAAAAGGATTTTTTTAAAGGTCAGTGTCTCTAAGACATTAACCTTTTAGTTTACTACTCACACATATCTGCAGATCAAGGTTAGGCCTGTGTGTATGCATATTTCAATTTGTGCATTAAAAACCTGTACTGTATATTTTTATACTTGGGAGTGATAGAAAAGTAGGTGCTAATAAAAAATGAAATGCAAGTAATGTTAAGGAGTTTGAAACATTAACACATGAAACAAACTTAAATTCCATATTTGATGGGAAATAATGAAAGAACATTACTGTATATGAAGAGCAGCGAGGACAAATGTTGAACAAAGGCTTTGACAAACCATTTTCTCAGAAGCAGTTTGAAACAACGCTACATGGAACAGAAGATATGCTCCAGAGTTCCAGGGATATAAGGTTTTTTGATAAAATGATTAAAATTGATGGTCTCTGGTTACATCCATCATTTTCTCCATCCTCAGCTCAGAGTCTCTACTATTGTATGAACATTTAACTGTCAAACTTTCATTGTAAACTCCCCTCAGGATGCAAGACGTTGAATTAT
Source organism: Ostorhinchus rueppellii (assembly GCA_030068375.1). NCBI lineage: Eukaryota > Metazoa > Chordata > Actinopteri > Kurtiformes > Apogonidae > Ostorhinchus > Ostorhinchus rueppellii. The sequence goes on from JAQQZY010000020.1 coordinate 27,506,843, forward strand.
TTTATATCCAATTCAGATAATGATGTATAAAACATCACAAAATGGCATCTTGACAACTATTAATTACTGTTTCAGTGCCCCTGCCCTTTTTGCTCAAACATACTCTGCCCAAATATGAGGGAATATTTCTGCTTTGGAGAAGCATCAGTGCAGGATTATGTTTCTCGTTACTTTGAAAGTCCTCCACCCTACATGAAACCGTATCCAGAAAATGACAGGTTTTGACAAAGACCCACGTCTGTTGATGTGTTAGTTCTGAGAGGTTTAGTCACTTTAACACCACAGAGAGCTTCCTCTAGTACACATGTTCCAGCAGAACAACTTCTCCCGACACTATTTGGCAAATACACTGATATGCATCCATGCTCAGTACCACCCATAAATTTACCAAACACACCAGGTTGTTTTTACCTCTGTTCCAGGGGTGTCAAACTCATTTTAGTTCAGGGGCCACATTCAGGTACGTTTGATCCCAAGTGGGCTGGACCAGTGAAATAGTAACATTAAATATATAAATAACATCAACTCCAAACTTTCCTCTATGTTTTAGACTGAAAAAAGTAAAAAAAATAAATAAATAAAGTTAAAAAAATAAATAAAATATATATAGTGAAAATGTTTACATCTACAAATTATCCTTTAAAACAATGTCAGTAACATGAACAAACTGAAATTTCTTGAGGAAAAACAGATGCAATTTTAATTATATTATGTTTATCATTTACACATGTGCATGACAACTTACAGATCACAGTGGATCTACAAATACACAAAATATTTAGTAACAGGCTGATTATTATTATTTTTTTAATTGCACTGATTTCTCATCAGACATTCCAAGTTGTTTATATTTCTTTAGGTAATTCATGTTTTTTGAGAAAATATAGTTTGTTTTAGTGTAAATATTGTAAAATTACATGAAAATGTTTACATTGACGAAGTGAAAAATTTGCTGTTGTCATTATTTAAAGGTTATTATGATGAAATTTTACTGATTCAACCTACTTGAGATTGAATTGGTCTGAATCAGGAACCTGAACTAAAATGATTAATATCTTAGTGAAATTTTTGCAAGTCATAAATTCTTCTCACGGGCCGGAGTGGACCATTTGGTGGGCCGGATTTGGCCCCAGGGCTGCATGTTTGACACCCCTGCTCTATTCCACAATGGCAGTGAACAGTACTAGACCTATTTACTGCACTGTCTACAAGTCTAACTGAAACATGCAAATGATAATATGCTGCTTAACCATAATATACATAATATCAGTGGAAGGAAACTGAGAAAAAAAAATAGCATCTTCTGTTTTTGATTTGAAAATTCTTTTAAAATTTGCAAAACATATTTGGAAAATTCATCATGAAAACACAAATGGATGCAGGTATTTTTGTATGTGCTGACATGATAATACAAAGTGTTACAAGAGTGTCGTGTGATATGGTCTAATATGCTCTATCTCCGCCGCTGAAGTGGCAGTGAATGTGAGAGCGATGGAGAGCCGTGCCAGTTGGCATGAAAAGAGCCGAGGCTTGAAGTGATGGCTGGTGACACGGCAGACAGGCCAGCCAGGCAGGAAATAGATGCCGACAGAGATACTGATCACACTCACCTCCACCTCTTGATGACTTTGTCTTTCTGGCCCTTGGTCTTTGTGCCAGAGTAAAGTGTAAACTGCATAGTGCACTTATATAATTCCCCTGCTTTGTAGGAAATAAAGTTGGCTGCGAACACAATAGTCATTTACATTTGTTTATTCATCTTTAACCTGAGGGTGTAATCAAGAACAAAAGCACAGTTGCAAAATGATGTCAAGTCAAATGGGTGTAATTGTGTTGGAGACCTTGATTTATTACCTTCTATTTACTGTTATCCAGAACAAATATATCGTAATGACCCAATATTTGTTTCTTTTGCTATAAGTAATAAGGCCGGATAATGAATTGTCATTGTTTGTGAAAATTTACAACCACAGGGACTGTTTCGGAATTAATTGCAAGGGATGGAAAACAACAGAGGCGCTCTGTGTTATATCAGCCCCTCTTCTCCATTTCACCGTGATAATGACAGACGGGGAGTGTATTATACAGCGATGGATTGAACAGGTGCCATGCACGCTGAAGCAATCAGGGAAAGCGGGTTGACAAACTGCCATTTACGCTAAAGTTACACGGAGTCTCAAACTAATTGTAGTTTCCAAGTCATTACATTTAGCATTTGATCAGGGTACGTTCAAGGACACAAATCTTGAAGTTAAATGGCACTTGACTTTTCTAAACTGAGTTATGTCGTTCAGCAGTGACCTACTGACAAGTGTTTTATATTCTCTTTTTTAATAAATGCAATGCACTGGGATTTGGACAAGGACAAACCAACACTTTGATCTGTTCACTAAGCACAAACAATCTATCGGTCATCCCAATTCACCCAATTATGTCCCAATCTTTCCTGCTGGTTTGTCACTTCTCATCCCTGCTGAAGTCTTGTATATAGCCCCAGAGACCGCCTGGGGAGGGGGGAAGCCAGTTGACTGACACACTCTGATCACGGGGGCTTAAAGTGAGGATCGCCATTTAATAGGCTAGCTGCCAGTAGCAGCCTGTTCACATGGCAAGCCGGCTGAAAAGACAGACGGGCGACTGGCTAGAGTCCCTGTTCCACTGTGACACCCATGTTGTGTCTATAAGCAAATGACAGAAAAGCCACAAGTGTCGCAGATGCCTCTATATTTCCATTTTTAAGTTCCAAGTAGACACAGACTCCATAGTGGCTGCAACTTTAAAGGTCCCATATTATGCCCCTTTTCAACATATTAAAATTGTTCTAAAGTGTGTAAAAGACATGTCTGCGACCT
>JAQQZY010000020.1:27548458-27559677 GCA_030068375.1 Ostorhinchus rueppellii
CAATCTCGCTACACAGATGGAGCGTTGTGATTGGATCGGTTAATTTGTACCGGACCTGGCTGAGGCTCTATGGAGCGGCCTAGACCAACGATTCAGGCAAAAAAATATATATATTTTAAGGAGTTATAAAAATGTCCACCGTGCTTTTAATTTTTGAAGCAAAGACACACGTATTTAAAACATATCAGAAAGTGATATGGAAAGCTATTTTTAATGCTGCTGATCCCATGTTTTCTCACATTTGAACATACTCTAATACTAGTTATTATTCACGTCATGGAGATAATATGTAGAAAAACACAACTTTTTGTTCAAAAAAGCTATTAATTACAGTCTAATAACAATTAGCAATTGAGTTACACTAAACTACATTACTATATTCTATCTGTCTGTCTGTCGATGGATAATTGTCCACTGTGTTGGCTTTATATATATATAATTGGCTTATATTAAAACAACAAAACCCATGAATATAAGAGAACATCTTTGAATAGCTGTCCACTGTAGTGACCACTACACATGAAAGGGTTAAAAAGAACAGAATAGAATAGAATAAAAATGCTTATTGTCAGAGTCCACCTGACATTGCAGGTGGAGTCTGCTTGTAACAGTGCATTTACATCTAAATAACTACACAAAAGATACAGACATGTATTTAAAAAAACCAAACAAAATATAAAATAGTGTACAATCGAACATATGTGCAAATTAGGGGTATACAGTATGAGAGGGTAAAATTTTGAAAATAAAAAAAGGTGCAATTATGGTGATAGTTATGTGATCTCTTGTACTGACATTTAAAATGTGGTACCACAGCATAAATATAGGGACAGTTTCATCTTGATTAGTCTCTTCCTGCACCGTCCTACACTCCTCTGCTCCCAACAGGCTGTGGCTTTCTTTGAATAGTTGGTTTCATTTGTACCGTGTCTCTGTGGGTTCTGTCTGGCTACTCCAACTTCCTCCCATCATCTAAACACATGTACTGATAGGTTAATTGGTTAATGTGTTAATCTAAATTGTCCATAGGTGTGAATGTGAGAGTGACTGTTGTCTCTACATGTCAGCCCTGTGATGAACTGGTGACGTGTCCAGGGTGTACCCCACCTTTGCCCTTAAATATTTGAGATAGACTCCAAGCGACCCTAGTGAGGATGAAGTGGGTTCAGAAAATGAATGAATGAATATATCATATCCAGCTGTCTTAATACATCTTATTTAATGCTGGGTTAGTGGCTTCCATTTTCACTTCCAGTCACAGTAGCTCTTGGTGTGTGTGGTGCACAGAAAGTCTGCAGTAGGACCACTTCCATGTTGGCACGAACAAACTGAACTGACATTTAAGTGTTTAACAAATAATTATAAATATTATTTTTGTGCAGCCTTAGTTTGTTTTTTTGTGGATATGAATGAATTTTTTCTGAGTGACTGCATCTACAGAAAAGCTCTTTATTTCTGGTGTGAAAAATATCTAACACAAACTCACCCCAGGGTGATGTACTGGAAGAATTAAACGCCTGTGCACAGCATGGAGGAGTGTGACAATGTCTACCCACACAGGAAAACCAAAGAAATACTTCATCACCGAATCATTTCCATTTAGAGTCAATAACCAGTGAACACCTGTGACTGTCTTATTGTCTGTCCAAGATTTCCATTAAGAGAAGATTTGAGGAATTACATGTTTCATTGTATCAGTAGAAAGACAAAGATTATCAATTAATCTGGTTAAGACTCAAAGTGTTGTTTAGTAAATGTTTATTTGCACCAAGTACTTAAAAATACAATTCTATTCTCAGCAATGTAAAAAAACAAAACAAACAATCAAACTGACTTTGTACATGTATAGCTTTGGTTACAGCTCAGGTCAATAGTCGTACATTTTTAACACAATAAGCAACTTTAAAAATGCATGTTTAAAAGTTTGCTAGAATTGTCATAAAATGTGTTCAGATGCTCTAAACAGCTTCTCAAACATACGATATGTGCATCAACTGCATCCATGTGTCTCCCTCTTCTCCCCCCTTCTCCCCTTCTTCCCCAGTCTTTCTCTTTTTCTCCTCTTTTACCTTCTATCTTTAAATCCAACTGGTTAAGGCAAATGACATCCTCCACGAGTCAGGGTCTGCTCCAGGTTTCTGCCTGTTAAATGAAGTTTCATGTTTGCTCCTGGAGGATTCTGTTGGGTTTCTGTAAATTGGCTTGAGCTCCAACCGGCTCTATATGTAAAGTGTCATGAGATGACTTTGGTTATGATTTGGCATTATATGAATAAAATTTGATGGGGTTGGAATATACTGTTGTTCTGCCTGACTGATTGTGCTTTTTCTCAACCACAGACTAATTTATGAAAAAGGTACTCACAAGTGTACAGACTGGGTAGGGGAGGGAAATACTGGGATGGGCTCGATTGTTAGGCTTTGCACACATGTGACCTTTCCTATAAAAACCCTGAGGTAAAAATGGGGTAAAAAACGTCTCTAATAAAAATGCCGTGCTTCAGTGCAGCCAGCTGTGATCAGACAGTCAGGGTGCTGCAGATAGGAATGATGCAGACGGACGTTACACCATCACTCCACCACTCAAAATCTTCTGTGTGTATAAGAACAATAACTATAAGTGGAAATATAGTCTGTGGCAACGTTCATGAGTCACACTGTATGTTTTTAAAGTTACTTAGTGTATAATGAGTAATAGTTTTATTGCTTAAATGGATGCTGATGGTCCTGTACCTGACCCAGGGGGACATGCCCTTCTTAATTTTGTTTTACACAGTGGTTTGCTGCAAACTTATCAGCATCTCTGAGAAGACCGGGACAATTAAATTCAGTTTTAAGCTGTAAAATGTTGATAATACATATGTTCAATTATGCTTTTTATTATTTTTCTTGTTTAAACAAAATGTTTGATATCATTGTCGCTGCCAGGCATTGATTCATGTTTGGGAAAGTGAAACTGAATCTGGATTTAGTATGACTAATAGTTTTCTAACATACTGCTGCCAGTATGTTTCATGACACAAATGGAAATTGTGAGCATAGTTGCACCGTAAACTCTATTAATAATGCTTGTTACCACAAACTTCTTGTTACAAAAATATATCAGTCTTAGTTTCATCAGTGGGATATTTGACAGTATGTAAAGACCAATGAGGAATATGTTCCTCTGACTTACAATTAAGTCACAGGGTGGCATTTGTAAAGCAGCTCATACTAAAAACAGCAATATTTTGTCACATTTAGCTTCAAACCATGCAAAAGAAAAAAAAAGTGGCAATAAATTCTTTTAGGTCACCTTTTAGGACATTTATTAAAATATTTGTCACCTTAGAAATATACGAAATGGTTAAATGTAACTATTAAATGTCTCATACAAATGTTAAATATTAAATCTAAATATGAAATAGGTTAGGTTAAAACTCCGCTTCTAATGACATACAAAGGTGAATAAAATTATATATTTCATGTAAAGATATTTTGGAGCATTTTGACACTTATTGCATAATTTATGACACATGTTTTCACTTTTATTTTTTAATTGTATCTTTTTTCCCATTTATTTTCAGTATTTGTACACAGTGTAAGAAACAGAATGGATGTAAAGCAACCACCTTCCTGTTTTCTTTTAATGTTTTAAAAATTATATATATATATATATATATATATATATATATAGCTTCATGGTTTGAAGCGAAATATGATGAAATATTATTTTTTGCATGAGCCGCTTTACAAACAGCACCCCATAACAACCAGGCTTTCTGACTTTTAACTTTTACAATTGTGTTTTTTAGGGTCAGTCAAGCATATATTGTCTTGGTGGAATGTGGTGTCTGTTTCCTGTCTGGGTTATTTTGTATTTCAGAGCGGTACAACCCGGGGATGGCACTCCTGGGACCTGCTGCTCCTCTTCCACATCTGGAGGGGCTCTTGTAGCACTGGTTTTGGGTAAAGGAACAGGACATGGTAATGGAACGGGCAAGAGGTTTTGAGAGAGGACGAGGGGAGTGAGGAGGCCTGAGCTGGTACTGCTGGAAGCACTGGAAGGGTTTATATATGTGTAGCCTCTCATGGTCTGGAGGGCATATGCAGGGATGAAAACAGGGAGAGAGGGCTGGTGACTGGGCATAAAGGACGGGGGTCTTCGTACCCAGTGGGAGTCCCTCTGTAACGGCTGGTGGAGGATGCTCCTTGGAATGGGAGGGGCATTGATGCCAGTAGGGTCTTGAAGATGATTCCTCTGGTAAGAAGTGTAGGTTGGTGGGTGGACCAGGCCAAACTGGAGCTTCAGGGCCATTAATTCCGTGCTGAGCCTTGAGTTTTCTTCTTTCAGGGTCATGAAATGTGTCTCAAGCATGTAGTCGTTCATACGCCTCTTCTCCCGTGACCGTTTGGCTGCCTCATTGTTCTTCCGCCGCTTCTCCCAGTACAGATCATCCTTCTTTTCTTCAGGTATGAACTCCCTCTTGCGACGAAGCCCTTTGTGAGTCTGTTCGTTGTCTCCTTGTAAACCTTGGTCTTTGTGAATTGGTAGTGCCAGGGACTCCATGGTACAGTGGAAGAATGGGTAATAACCAGCAGAGACCTGAAATCAAAAGGAGCAGAGGTGAGGATTTTAGTTGTGTTGGATTATGACTATGATGATAAACTAATATGACCCTTTTTTAAAATTATTGTTCTCTTAAACGTGTAAAGTATTCAGTTACAACTAGTTGTGAAGTTGCACATTGAAACCAACTGAACACACTCTCCAGTGATGGCAGCAAATAATGGGAAAGGTCATCATTTTATCACTTCCTGGCTTTTTTTTTTTTAGGTTATGGGGTTAAAAAAACATAGAAGTTGGTGGTACTCTATGTTAACAACAGTATGAAGGAGGTGTGGGAAGGGATGAAGACCATCATCAGCTGCAGCTCAAGGCGAGGCAACGCCATAGAAGAAGAAGTGGGGAGAGCGAATCAGCTGGTTTGACCACCCCAGCTCATTCACACCTCAGAGCACCACACCCTCACCCACCTCTGCTCCCTCCCTCCCTCTCTCTCATGGAGCCAACATCAGCACAGGGGCGAATGTCCCCCCACCCCCCCCATCACTGCAGCCCAGGTGAGTACAGAGCTGTGGAGGCTTCGTCCCGGAAAAGCAGCGGGTCCGGATGGAGTCTCCCCACAACTGAAGGTTAAAGCTGGAAGACTCTACAGAGCCTCTTCAACCTGAGCCTGGAACAGGGGAGGGTCCCTCTGCAGTGGAAGAGATCCTGTATCATCCCAGTCCTAAAGAGACCATGTCCTGGAGAGCTGAAGGACTTCAGGCTGGTTGCCCTGACATCACATATGATGAAGACCATGGAGCAGGTGCTGCTACACCACCTGAGGCCACAGGTCCATCATGCCCCTGGCCCTCTGCTGTTTGCATATCAGGAGAAGGTGGGAGTGGAGGATGCCATAATCTACTACATGCTACACCGATCCCTATCGCAGCTGGATAGGAGCAGTGGGGCTGTGAGAATGACAATTTTGGACTTCTCCAGCACCTTCAACACTATCCAGCCTCTGCTCCTCAAACTGACAGAGATGGGAGTGGGCTCACACCTCTCTGACAGGCAGGCCTCAGTCCGTATGAGTGGGGGACTGCAGGTCTGACACAGTGGTCAGCAGCACTGGCGCTCCTCAGGGGACTGTGCTCTCTCCACTCCTGTTCACCCTCTACACGTCAGACTTCAAATATAACTCGGAGTCCTGCCATGTGCAAAAGTTTGCAGATGACACTGTGAACATGGGCGGTATTAGGAAGAGACAGGATGAGGAGGACAGGAAACTGATCCCAGACTTCATTGCATGGTGTGACCTGCACCTCAACACTGCCAAGACTAAGGAGATGGTGGTGGACTTAAGCAGGCCAAGGCCTCCACCAGAGCCTGTGACCATCAAAGGTGTCTGTGTGAAGCTGGTGCAGTCTTAGAGACACGTGGGAGTGCAGTTGGACGACAGACTGGACTGGACTGCCAACACTGACGCTCTGTGCAGGAAAGGACAGAGCCATCTGTACTTTCTCAGGAGGTGTCCTTCAGCGTCTGCAAAAAATTGAGGCAGATGTTCTACCAGACTGTTGTGGTGAGTGCCCTCTTCTATGTGATGGTGTACTGGGGAGGCAGCATCAAGAAGAGGGACGCCTCACGGCTGGACCACTGGTGAGGAAGGTGGGCTCTGTTGTTGGGCTCAGAGCTGAACAGCCTATCATCTGTGGCAGAGCGACAGGAGCTGAACAGGCTCCTGGCAAACATGGACAATCCACAGCATCCACTGCACAGCACCATCTGCAGGCAGCACCATCTGCAGAGGAGCAGCTTCAGTGAGCGGCTGCTGTCACTGTCCTGCTCCACCGACAAACTGAGGAGGAGGGTCCTGCCCCGTCCCATCCGCTTCTTTAACTCGACTTGAGGGAGAGAAGTTAAAGTCTAAGTAGCAGGAGTTCGTGTAAACACTCATGTTCCTGGACAATACGACACGTGCACTGTTTATAATGCACTGTTTACATTGAACTCTATCCTTTTTACACAGACTCTGGAAACACAACAGGCTGCTTTTCTCCTTTGCACTGACTTTGTGTGTGTGTGTGTGTTTTTTTTTTTCTTTAACTATAGTGTTTTAAGTTTTTTTTTCTTTTATTTAAGTTTGTGGATACTGCTGGAACCTGTGAATTTCCCTCTAGGAGGAATAAAGCATCTGTCTGTCTGTCTGTCTGTCTGTCTGTCTGTCTGTCTGTCTGTCTGTCTGTCTGTCTAACACTGGACAGAATGTGTGATATATAAAAGGGGGGGAAAAGAAAATCCATTCCAAGCTACTGTACAAACATACCAGTCCCACTCAGTCTGTAGATATAGACAGCTCATTCCACACTAAAGAAAACTGAACAATTCTTATTTTTGTAGATTAACCATGAATGAAAGAGCACAATTATGAGCATTATATTCAGATTATGCAGATAGATCCTTCTGAATCCCTCTAAACCTTACACACTGGGTCTTCAAACAATTGAAGCTTCCCTAAACTGTTTACATATTTACTGCTCTGCTGAATGTGTACTGTACATGTACTATGAAAATTAAACAAACATACCAACAGCTATATTTCCTGTTAACCTTGAAGGAAAAGTGTAACAGCTGAGAAAATTCTAAAAACATTTAATGTAAAAAAAAAAAAAAAAATTTAAAGAAAATTCTCCAGAAAGACTCCGGCAACAACAATTTTTTAGGAATGTTAAGGTTTTTTTACCTTTATTTGTACCTTTCTTCAGTTTATATCCACTTATTCATCAGTGTTTCCTCTGTAAAGTCAGTCAGTCTCTTGCCAGTCTAGATTCTGTAACCAATGATGCTGTAAATTCATTTTCTTTTTTTTTTTTTTTTATCTTCAGAGATGTGTGCTGCCCACTCTGTTCCACCTACCTCTGTCTAGCACTTCCAACCCTCAATGTGCACTTTGCCACTACTACGCCACATGAAAAATTTGTGGACTTAAAATTTACAGAGAACTCATATATACTTTCATGTTATTCACAGGTGTCATACCTTTTAGCAGTAAATGTTCAGATATTGGATGAATTTTGATTTTTTAAAATCCTGTTATGGAGAATTTACACATTAGATTGACCTGAGTTTCATGTTATGCAAAATATCACCTAAAAAAAAACAAAAACCAACTGTTCTGTTTCTTTATTCAAATGGTTTGTGCAAAATAATAAAGCATATCTTTATATAGATAATTGGTTTTTGCCTGTGATACTTTGCAGCCAGAAAAGTGTCTATTGTATTGTTGTCTAGAGTTGATTCAGATAATCAGAGATATGAAGAATTAAAGTTGTTTATGAAAGCGCTGGGTTTTGTGTTGTCAGTATGGACTCAGCTCAAACTTTAACCAGAAGAATCTTATCAGTTGAATTTGAGTCGGATGTAGTGTCTCATTTTATCTTCCCTATCTTCCTCTTTGGTGCACGAGTCCACACAGTCACCACTTCTTCCTCTCTACCTCTTTTATCTACTCGCCTCACTTCATTGTTTCACACTGAGGGGAGACAGTAGCAGCCGGTGAGGGTTCGTTCATGTCAGAGCATACTGCAGAAAAAGGAAGATATTTTGAATAAGCAATCTGAGAGAAATGCAGGCAGCCTTTAATAAATTCTCTTTCATTTACGTGGGTTTGTGGGTGGTTTCATGGGAAACTGTGCAAGAAGGATGAGCGCTGTGTTGAAAACCACAGCCAGCCTCTGTACATGCAGTAATAGTCTGAAACACAGACTTACAGGCACATCAGGTTTACATTTAATACCTTTCTGAGTAAATGTAAAATCAAATATCAACCGGTACTTAAACAGTTACTCATAAATGACTAATGTAAAGCTGCAGTCATGAGGAACCGAGGAGCTCTTTCATTCAGAAAGTATAACTTCACACTCTGCTGCCTCAAATCTTATCGTGCAGTGTTAAGTTCTCTGTTTTATTTTTGTCGTGTACACTTCTATGCCAGCGCTGACCGTACAGTTTCAGAGTGAGCCAGGAGCATTAAAACAAAAGTGTCAAACAAGCCACGTACCCTGCGTGCGGTGGTGAAAACACCGTATCAGGTTAAAAATATTCAAGCCTGTGCCCGATAAGAAAGCAGACCCTAACTCTGAAACCTGTACGCTTGTTTGTGTGAGGGCATTCACACCTGCACAGTTGGGCGCAGCACAAAGCCAGTACGTTGTATGCTCAGTGCGAGAAACGCCAAAAAAAAAAAAAGCAACAGCAGGAAGAGAGAAAACAATAATCATTCAGGGAGACATGAAACAGAAAGAGAAGGGCTCTGGGTGAAATTTCTCTCAAGGCCAAGCTTTCTCTGGTTTACATTTGCACCTTTTTTTTTAAAAACCTAATTTATTATCCAGACTTCTATTTTGTAAGGGGCTCTCTGACTTCTTTTTGGGCTGTCAAAATATTTTCTCATATTTTACCATGTGTTGTTTTGTTGCTGCGTACAACTGTTCAAATAACTAAACCAACCTGTAACCTCAGATGGCCGCTGTACCATTTTTATCTGTTTTATTTGTATTATTTACACAAATATAAAGACCATAAAACCCACAAAATTTCTTTTAAAAAAACTGCCAACAATAGATTTAAATTAATAGTAAGTGAATATTTGCAGTCAGTGTATCTGTCCTTCAGCTTTTAGATCATGACAGATGGACTATATGTGTTAAACTTAAATAATATAAAGTATGTTTTATAGTCATAGAATTGATATTATCCTTTACACTGATTTTAAATAAAAATTGTTGTAGAATTTATAATGACTTTTTTTAAAACAGCGTGGTAAAAATAATCAGACAATAAACAGGACTCATTGAAAAGAATTTGTAATAGTGAAAATAATCAGTTTCATAGCGTGTGTAACAGTGACTTCATGTTTTCTTGGTTTAAAACAAAACAACGGCTGCAGCCAAACAGAAATAAGAACAAAACAAAAGTGTGAAGCACAATTACTCATATGTTTCACCTTCCACCTAATGTATTAAAATGATCCTAAATGTATTTCACCTTAATGCTTTCCATGAACTGAACTGAAGAACAGAAACGTTTGTACGATTCAGTAAAAAAAAAAAAAAAGTATCTCCTTGGTTTAACTGCACACGGTGATGAACTTGATGCCGTGTCTTGGACATCGATACATCTGCTCACATATGCAGGTAAAATTAATTATTAGTTGCCTCTTACATTATAATCCAACCTGACAAAACATGGCTGCTTCTTTTATCCAGTCACTTAGTGTAAACATTAAAAAGTGTAACAATGCATTTTAATTCAAATCCTCTGCCTGTACATGTATTACGGTGCTGGTCATAAATGTATGCATGCATTTCCAACTGTTGAGCCATAAAACATAATGCTAGTACATGAGTAAAAAGCAAACCTTTACAGCATTAACACTTCAACCATTTCCTCCCCTGAATCCATTAGATGTTAAAATGTGCTCTTACCTTTGAGTGGTGTGAGCACAAAATCCTCTGCTGCCAACGACCTATTTAGAAATGCTCGAACTAGATCTAATGTACACTTTAAAGCACTGACAGATTTATAGACGTGATGCATGTGAGTGCAGAGGGTGGTCCTGTTGATTTCCACCCTGTCCCCTCAACACTTACCTTCTTTGCTTTCTTTGATTCTAAATATGTTGTTTTCCTGTGTGCCTTTGCTGCTCACTCTCCACCTCTGTTTGTGAGATGAGAAGTAACTACTGGCCTTCCTTGATCTTGATACTGCTGTGGATTTGGTGGTTAACCCAGGCAATGGTCGAATATACAAACTACTGATATATGTGTGACAAAAGAACATACATTGAACAGCCTATTGATTATTAGTTCTGGAACATGGGTTTTGCCGTGTGTTTTGTTATACTGTCAATATAATTTGCATCATTTAGTGACGTTTCATCACGTTGATGTTTATAATTCAGGCACTTAATTGATGAAACGCAAAAAGAACAGAAGCGGTGTTCCTAAAAAGATACAGAAAATAAGACAAATTATGAACAGATATGGTGTGTCCTTCAGGAATTTGAAGTTAACAATAATTTTACTGCATCCCCCCCCCCCCAAAAACATCACTTAAAAGTCTTGAGATTCATGGTAAAAAGAAGAAAAAAAAGGTTTATCATTGAATTTACACGTGTAATGTTGTATTTGCAACATAAATTTCTTACGTACATATTAAACTCATTCTATGTAGATCATGAGAAACAGCATCCACTTCTTAATAAAAACATGAGAATGTTTTTTTGTCACTAGTAGGAATTTTAACTTCAACCCCCATTTCTATAGAGACCAGATGACATGGTTTCTAGAAGGACACACTGTTACAACTCATATTGTCATAATATCAGGAGCATATGATCTAACCTGTAGACAGGAGCCAGTTGCTGCAGATTAGATAGTTAAACGTAGACACACACACACACACACACACACACACACACACACACACACACACACACACACATCCATACACACATATATACAGTACATACATAATTACATCTATACACACACGCATACAGTACATACATACTTAACAAATATATTAGACCACCTGTCATGAAAACAAGAAAACAATAACTTCATAGTTTATCAAAAACTTGTTTCAAATTAACAATTTCATTGTTATTCATTAAGAAAATGACCAATTGG
>JAQQZY010000020.1:27574042-27586183 GCA_030068375.1 Ostorhinchus rueppellii
CATTTTGACTGATTTTCAAGACTCACAGAATATGGAGTTCTTGGACTACATAAACATGGCACCCATCAAAATAAAGTCTAAAGTCTCCTCTTTCATACGGAAAAAAATTTGTTTCCAGCTTTTTCGGTTCTCAAGTTATTGACCTTCGAACACAGGGTGGTTTCGCCCAAAATGCCTGAACGCTAAATACTTAAAGTTGCGCCAGGTCGTTTCCTAGCAACCCCCCCTGTATCTTAGAAACTACAACCAACTAGGACTTTGGACTTAATTTTTCTTTATTTATGAGTCAAATTTGGTCAAACTTTGCAACTTTTATTCTGGAAGCATTTTATTTGTAGACCAGCGTTATCAAGAAAACATGGGAAATGGATAGAGATCAGCTCTGAAATTAAACTTTTTTGTTGTTATCATTTTATTTGTCCAAACAAATGTACCTGTAATCATACCAGGCATTAAAATGAACGAGAAATTGAAGATCACAAGGGGTGGTGGAATCATTTTTTTCTGACTGTATGTCTGTTGTCTGTTACTCCACTCAGTCATCGTGTGTGAGTGGTATGTCAAAGGAGAAGTGACTAATGTGTGTCTGACAGGCCTCACATGGGAAGTAAGAGCAAACAGCCGCGACTTTCACCGACACAAGCAGAAGAAATCCTTTCTATGCTTCCGCTGGGGGCGATACGCGGTGAGTGAGTCATTTGTGTGATTCCCTCCACACGGTAACATAACACCTGTTCGGACGCTGTTGCCTTTGAGACACAGGTGAATGAATGTCCTCACACTATGTCTCTCACTGTCCATGTTTTGTGTTGTGTGTCACCAGGATAATCTGGTACGCAGCTATAAGTACACCCCTTTGACTTTCCTCCCTCTGACGCTGTTTGAGCAGTTCCAACGGGCAGCCAACTTCTATTTCCTCCTCATGGTGGTGATGCAGGTCAGATGGACACTTGGTCTTATGTTTGACTTCATTTTACTTCTTGACGTTTGCTTTTTCTCTATCATTTTTTCATTATCCAAATGGCCTTTTCCATCAGAAAGTGCAAATGAAATCCTTTCCTTATAAGGACTGGATAGATAATGTGATTTGCTGTGAATTTCTATATATATCATCTGGAGGCGGTAGTGTTATGCTGATGTCTTCCCTACATCAGGATCTCCATATGTCAATTTTCTGGATCTGTTCCAAAATGTAATGGCTTCATCCTTGGCCTTGCCCCCTTCCACTAAGTTTCATGAAAATTTCTGGTTTTTTTTTTTTTTGCATAATCCTGCTGACAGATAGACAGATGTGAGGGACCACAGAACCAACTTTGTGGATGTAATTAGTATTTACATAATGGAAAAGTAAATATTATGTAGTCTTTGTGTGTAGTGAAGGGCATACAAGCAGATATCAACATACAGAACCTTGTAAACCACAATTTGTTCTCAAAAAAGGCCTCTTAACCCTTTATAGGACACTCATAGAAGTACTCTGAAATTCTAAATAGTGTGTTATTGGAGGACATAATCCAGGGGTGTCAAACTCATTTCCTCCAGGGGCCACATTCAGCCTCATTTTATCTAACCTTACTGGACCAGTGAAACAATAGCATAATAACTGATAAATAATGATAACTTTTTCTCTTTGTTTTATGGCAAAACAAAACAAAACAAAAACAACATTCAATTCTAAAAGTCTTTACATTTTCAAGCTATTCTATCACAATAAACATGTCAATAACCGGAAAAAACTGAAGTTTGTAAGAAAAATAGTGTAATTTCAACAATATTATGCCTCAACTTATCATTTGTGCATGTGCATTACACACAATTGGTAACAGGCAGAATATTGTTTAAAAAAATTTGGAGTTTGGAAGTAAAATAAGAACAGTTTCTCATTCATTTCATCCATTCATTCATTGGATTAGTTTTTTTTTTTTTTAAAGCTAAACTAGTCTACTTGAACCTCAAAGAACTACCAAGGTTTTCATTATCTACAGGTTATTATGCTATTATTTTACTTTAGATCATGTTGGTTTGAATGTAGAACCTGAACTAAAGTGAATGTGACAGCCTTGATTGTTTATATCTTCAGTGTAATTTTTTTAATTTCACAAATTCATCCCACAGGCCGGATTGGACCCTTTTCGGTGGGCTGGTTTTGGCCCACGGGCCGCACGTTTGACACCTGTGACATTAGCAGACTTCATTACTTCTGTGAAATGTTTTGAAATTGTATATTTTAATTGTAGAAAATTAAGGTTGTAGTTACCATATTTGATTCCTTACCCATAAATTGAAGGAAAAAAAAAAAAACAATATATATACAAGGTTCCTGCGTGGTCTTAACCCTTTAACATCCTCACCAAGAAAAAAGCAATGAAAAAAATGTTTTCTTTACATTTTTTATTTCATTGAGGCACTCATAACAACAATCAAAAAAAAATTTTTAAACAAAAATAGATGTGTTATAAACATGTATTCTAGATATCCTAGACATATGTTCTAGAACTTTATTCATCTCTACCACTCTACTGAGTGATCTGAGTGGTAGAGATGGCTGAAACAGGTGGAATTAAGTAAAATGTGTTTTTCTATAATATATAGTGAGTCAAAGTGTGCTCTATCATTTGGCTGAGGGGGCAGTTAAAGGGTCAAACAGCCTTAAAAGTTTTGAATTCCCACATCTGTATATAATACCTTTAAAAAGTCTTTAAAATGTATTAAATTTGATATGGCAGCGCTTATGTTATGCTAACATAACGTTGTTTACTGTATTGTGTTTAAATGTGTCTGGGAAATGTCCAATGAAAAGAAAGTAATGTGATCATTTATATTGAAATTAGGAACCAGTTATCGTTAATGAGAAGTGACTCAGAATGATGGGAATCAAGGCAATGTAGTAAATGAAAGCAATTACATTCCAAGTAGTCTTAAAAAGTCTTAAATTTAACTTGTAGAAGCCTGTAGGAACTCTGTATATAAAAATACAAGAAAAGCACATGTAGGTGAAAGGAATGTATATTTCAGAACATTAGAACTTCACTTTTAGAACATTTCAACAACATGCGTGCTGATCCAGACCCCTGTCCACATCCACATTCACCCTTTGAACATCATTCCTTCCATGAGTACCATTACTTCCTGGTACCTAACAAAGCAGGTCCACTCACTGTCCATGCACAGGTGGACCTTACAGACCCTGGAGACCACACTGGACCGCAGACTGTTGACTCACTGTCCTCACTGGAACTGCTGTTGTCACTGTCTTGTAATGTGTGTGGAAATAACCAAAAATAGTCACTCACCTGGGGGTACATAAGTGTCTCCAATTATATTCCAATTAATCTTTATGCAACTGTATGGCATCACTTGTATATTTTTGATACTTGCAAACGTAAGGTCAATTTCTGTTTGTTTGTAATTAAAATGGAAAATATAAATAAAGTTTACGGGAAAAAAAAAGTCACTTACCTGATACTGGGTTAACTAAAAACTTCATTGTCACATTTCTGTCATTACTTGGCCAAAACTGGTACTGTGATTACATTCAAATTACTGTAGAGCGGTGCAAACCTTTAAAAAAAAAAAAAATAAATAACTAATTTCATGGTAATGGATCAAATGCCTGAAATCTCCAGGCCTCAAACTTTACATGCAATAAAAATTACTTTTAGGAAAAGGTTGTACAAAAATCAGTATGTTGGATACACATAATAAAAAGTACAATATGGAAAAAATAACTTCATATATTACATTTTTCAGATTTTTTACAATATTTCAAAAAATGGAGAAAATTGCAGTTCTGAGATGTGCTTTTACAGAGCAGGTATACCTGTTTTCATGTGGCTGTCAAAGGGAATTTTTCAAAACCAAAACCAAAAACTAGACAAAATTTGCTTTAAAAAAAAAAAAAAGAGCTATAATAGAGTTTTTATTTTTTACCACCCATGTTCTTGCCCAGGCCCATATGTTTTCATGTGTGTTCTAGTGCGTTCCTGCCATCTCTTCTATTCCGTGGTACATCACCATCATCCCGCTGCTTTCCGTGCTTTCAGTGAGAGGACTAAAGGACCTCGCCAACGATATGGTAAGACCAGTCTACCCTCCTCCTCCCTTTTTGCGGGAGAGGAAATAACCTTAGAAGATGGATGGCATCGGAGTGCGCATGTTCACACACAAATGCATGAGCTGAAACACAAATATATGACTGGCCTCATGCATGCATTTACACACCTTGCACTTAAGCATGTGTTCACTTTTTTTTTCTCCTTCATTGTCCCCATTGACTCCTTGTCCTTTACTCATTGATAAAACCAGTCATCCCAGTAGCATTAATTTTCTCTCCTATCATTAAAGCTTTTCCTTTTAAATGCAAGCGAGATGTTTTGCATGGAGAATTCTCTGGTTAAGTGCATCACTGAGTTACGGTCGTTACACTGTGGGTGAAACGCTTGCTTGACCCTTCTCTATTGACTAATCATTTAGTGGAGGGTGTAAATCTCCCAGCTGGTGTCACTGTAGAGCCTCATAATGGCGTTTCTCCTTTCTCCTGTTCAACCTTTCACGGCCACCCTCACTCTCTCTCACACACACTCCCTGTCCATCATTCTTTTCCTCCATCCTTGTCACGGTTCTCAATCCATCCCTTTCTCTCTCTTTATCTCCTTTTTTTCACTCACTCTCACTCTCCTTCTTTCTTCACCTCTTTTTCAGACAAGGAGACGCAGCGACTCTGCGATCAACTCCCGACCCTGTGACGTTCTCATCTCTCAGAGGTGAAGACAAAGGCAGTTGGATATTCTCCCAGGACTCAGCACAGGCCCAGTTTGAAACAGCCCTCTAATGAAGCTCTAATGAAGTGTGGATGAGTGAATCCCTAGATGGTCCCTCCGTGCATTAAAGCAGGGCAAAAACACCGAGCTCTTTCTGCACCTATTGGAAGACGAGAACCATGGCCAACCTCTTGATGACATCTTTGAATAATTTTGCTTTAGTCTGTTTTTGAGAATGATCCTTTCTAAATACTAATAGTGCTTTGCCTCATGGACTGGAGACAAACTGGACCAATATGGATATCACCTACAAAGTTAACAGTGCATACACAGGAAAAATTAATGAGCATTTTTTCCAGAGTCAAAAGTATTTTCCTCAAAAAGAATAATTTTTGCTCTATATTCAGTGAATTCAGCTCCAAACTGAGTTTAGGGAGCTGTACCCAAAGAGTAACTTTTATTCTTTTTAGAGAGGGATCAAATATTATCTGAGTAGAGTAAAATTTTTTTCAATTTGAGTAAATTTTACTCCTGTGTAGAAACCCATAAATAAATCCTCTATTTGAGATAGAAATATTTCCACATCATATATTCTATCTGGTTATTATGTCCCTGAATTGAACTATGTCTCTGTGTGTGCGTTTGATTACATATTGTTTCACACTATTGTCAAAAATTTGGTAGTAATTTATTTTTTTTAATCATGAGCTTGTGAAGTGTTACTTTAAATGTGTGAAAAACAGTCTTCCTATATACACTCTTGCCCATAAAGTTGGAATAATTTTGTTTTCAGACACATTCCTGTTTTTATTCCTCTTTATACACATGACTGATCAGTCCCAGTTACACTTTACCCATAAAAAACTAATCACAATCATTTCATGAGAAGAGGATACATATTTTATCCCAACTTCATGAGCAACAGTGTATTTTACACGAGGCGGATATTTTGGATGTTCAACATTTTTTTGACTAATAAAAGTCTTAATTGTTTATATCTGTTAATTTTGTTTTTGTTTTCTTTAGCTTCAGCAAACTCCAATGGAAGGATTTATGTGTGGGAGATATAGTTCGAATCCACAAAGACCAAATCATCCCTGTGAGTCCATTCACTTGATAAAAAAATGTAAAAACTATCAACTAAATAATGTCATTTCTTGCTTTTTGTTGATATTCAACTAAAGACACCTGTGATGAGGTAGCAACAGCGTTTACCTCTCAGAAGTTACTACTATCCCTATGATTATTCCTTATTCCTTATATATCATTTTATATTTTCTCTGTTTGTCTGTGATTTCAGGCAGACCTTCTTCTCCTGTGCAGCTCCGAACCTCACAGTCTTTGTTATGTGGAGACCGCAGATATAGATGGGTATGCACCACAGTCAAATAAGTCTCAAATCTGTTTAACCCTTAATACTCTGTGACTATACATTAAGTCAAAATACACTTTACATTTTTACATTTGCTTGTTTGTTTTATTCAGTGGTATTCAGTTTTCAGATGCAATTGTAATAGTGATATTGATTTTAGAGGCCAGAGCTTCAGACGGCGGTGAAATTTCCATTTGAATAATGTGATTCTATAATTTGCTTTTTTCGTATCATATAACTTTAAATCTCTACATTTCAGTTAGTAAATATGTGACAGAGTACGTGGAGTAATGTAGATGATTATAAACAGATAATGTATGTAAATATATTCCCAGTGGCAAGGTCAAATGTTTAGAATAAAATCCTGAATGCTGCCTTTTCTCCATCCAGAGAGACCAACCTCAAGTATAGACAGGCCCCCAGTGCTACCCACAATGAGCTGACCTCTGACCCCTCTGAGGAGGGCCTTTCTGCCTTTGACGGTAAAGAAATGTTTTTTGGTGGGGGAAAAAAAAGAAGTAAAAATCTAATTGTGTTTACTTTAAAAAAAAAAAAGAGGAAATGTGTTTGCACTCCTGTAGGACTGTGTTCTTATTTTAAGTACAAAGATGCACTGAGCTCACAGAAGTGTACATTTAACAGGTGTTGTACTCTGTGAGGAACCAAACAACCGCCTGTACAGCTTCAGAGGTCAGCTCCACTGGCGAGGACAGACTCTTCTGCTGGACAACGATCACATCCTCCTACGGGGAACAGTCCTACGCAACACACAGTTTGCCTATGGCATGGCCTTATACATGGGTACAACCAGAATAACTCACCCTGAAAGGCTTCTCCTTATCTGAGATGTTAGTGAAGAATCAGGTGCTAGTGTTTCCAGGGTGATTCTAGTTGGGGCATTGTAGATAGCTTATTAAACCAGACTCAGATTTGATTTTGTCACCCAATTTTGGAGAGAGAGAGAGAGAGAGAGAGAGAGAGAACAAAATGAATACTGTATGATAACAGATAAGCCTGTTTTGGAAAATTCTTGCTTCCCAGCCACTTATCCTTATTTCACCTTCATCTTCCTGGTTTCAATGACAAATGTTAGTTTGTGGAATATATTATACTGTTAATTATGGTCAGTACTTACCGTAGTCTTACAGCTGTGTCCTACTGTAAATGTGGGTGTGTTAATGACTGGCAGATCTCCTCCTGTCTTTTAAGTGATCATTGATCGGATGTTACAGGGCCAGGCAGAGGTGTCATGGATCTCACTGCTATGGCACTTTCAGTTCTAGTAAAGCGAATCAATACATCAAATTCTTCCAGAGATGGGTTTTATAACATTTATCAGAGACTGTCTATTGATGTGACCCCAGTTCAGCCAGATAAAGCTAACCCTCATCATACCAATTTCACATGGCCAGCTGTGGATTAAGCATGACCAGTGCTGACATGTTATTGTCATAGTAGGACCAGGTTGAAGTAAGTTTCCTGTCCTTGAATAGTTTGAAGATATGACACATTTCCAGTGTCGTCATTTTTACGAATGTAACTTTAGCCTTTCACCCACCTATGTGAGAGTGAGACAACATCACTGGAAAACATAATGTGATACTTTATTGATCCCTGCAAGGGAAATTCTCTCTTTGCCTGACCTCTGCACAGTGGGGTCAGACACCCTCGGAGCTGGTAGAGATTCAGAATGTTGCTCAAGGGCACATCAGCAGATGCTTACTAACACTACGGCTTGAACTCTCACCCTCTGGCTGCCTCCTTCTTGGTCTGCCAGCTGCAGTGATAACATCTAATAACTGTCTGTTCTGTCTGTTCCAGGCGCAGACACTAAGATCCTGAGGAACTGCGGAAAACTGCGAGTGAAGAAGACCCAAATGGAGAAAGTTTTGAACAGAATAGTGATAGGGGTGAGTGGGAAAAGGACAGAGGGGTTATTTCCACTCATGTGGGTTTTTGTGAAGTCATCATAAAGTGTGTATCTGTATCCTGGATCTCCAGATAGTCCTGTCTTTACTCCTGGCAGCGCTGCTACTAGCGATCGGCAGTGGCGTGTTTGCAAGTCAGGTCATGAGCCAGTCGGAGGTCCTGTCAGCTCTGGTGGCCGACGGTAACCCTGCCTACACTGGCTTCCTCACCTTTTGGAGCTACATCATCCTGCTCAGTCCTGCCATGCCCATAGCGCTCTACATCTCGTTAGTACTCTTCAAATTTCATTTTATGGGCAGATACACACCTATATTTGCATCTTCTCTTTATTAATTGTAATGTCTATTGTCTATAGGTTTGAGATGATCCACACAGTTCACAGTTTATTCATTGGCTGGGATCTGGACATGTTTTGGCAGAAGGAAAACAGACCGGCTCAGGCCAGGAATACCTCACTGAATGAGGAGCTTGGCCAAGTGGAATACCTGCTGAGTGACAAAACTGGGACGCTGACCCAGAATTGTCTGCTTTTCAGACAATGCTGCATCACTGGGGAGATCTATGGTGACTAAAAGAGACAAGAAATATGCAATCACGTTGTTGTAATTAGACACTATCCAGTGGAGTTTCACCTATTCTTAGTATAAAGTGTCCCATGTTTAACAGGATGGTATAAAGATAGACTACCTGTAGTGAACATAAAAGACTTATTTGTAATATTTATGTAGGATTTTATTGTTTAAAGGTGGGGTCTGAGATGTTAGAAAAACAGCTCGAGCAGGCTACATTTTGAAAAGACAATTCAAAAGTTCCAACCCCCCTCTGAAGCCACGCCTCCAAACTACTGGAACACACAATACTTGTTCCGAAGGTTCACATTCACAAGCAGCATCAATACGTTAACCTTCACTAACGTTTTCTCATGGCTCATTCACAGGTAAGAAAATAATTGACAACATCATAATGAACCTAAACAATAAACATGCTTATTTTTTCAAGTTATATTTATCAATATATGAGATTAGAAGTTGGACTTTTCACTTGTTATTTTGACACGTGTTCCAAGTCATCTCGGGCTAATAAGAACAGCTGAGACTAGTCAGGTTAGCAGCCACGAAAGTTAGCTTTATCCTCTATTATCCTCTAACTGGCTGGATATTTGTTAAAATGACAACATAATGCTGGAAACCAAGGAATACTCTCAAAAAATCATAAAGATATCATGTTATCTTACCTATCAAGTAGAAATAGAACCACTATGGCATCACTTTGTAGTTCTTTCCGGTCCTTCAGTTGACGTCACCGCTCATATTCCACACCCATGCTCACTCTCCTCCGCTCTTCTAAAGCCTTTTTCTTGGCAGTAGCCTTCCTTCTCTAACACAGTTTTGCGTTTACAACCCATTGTTGCCACCTTTCCAAGTGTCTACCTATTTTAACGTTGTGCACTAGCTAATATACCTATCCAACCTCTAGGTCAGTTTCCTTGGTAGGACCTTCAACTTGTAAGGACGTGCAATTCATGCTCGAACTAGAAAAGCACTCAGAGAGTGCAGACCTCTGCCCCCTTGTGGCCGGCTGAAATGAACAAACGAATGAACAAACAAACAAACAAACACACACACACACACAAACTCGGGCGATCACTTAACCTCCTGGGCGGAGGTAATAAGCATGCGTGAGGAGGGGGAAGGGGGCATGGATAAATGGCAGTTGACTTTGATAGACATATCACTGTTCAGTCATTTTGAGTGGGCGCTAAAAATGATTGGATGGTGTTTTTTCAGTCCTGTCGGTCCCACAGGTGACTAAAACTTTTAATTTTTGTGTCAGAGCATTTAATTAATTATTTGCAATCGGGGTGAGAAGGGGATTTTTAGCAATATTGTAAAAAATGATCGAAGAAAATATCTCAGACCCCACCTTTAACAACCCACTACCTTTCCAAACTTACTTACCTTGAATAAACAAGGTTGTATAACTGTCTCTTGGGAAGTGACCTCACCGAAAGGAGTTTTCCTCAAGAGAGAGTGACTTGATGAGACAACATGAGACACTTAACATCTTCAAATCCAACAGCCTACTAAATATTTAACACCGGCTCTGCCCACAGAAGCCAAACTGTAATTGAAACCATGTCAGAATCACATCAGCCATATGTCAGAAGTCTGTGGTCCTTCCTGGTTCAGCCATATGTTGATGTTTTTATTGTCATGTATAGGGGCTTATTTGACTTTAATTTTCAGTTTGTTTTTGTGCATTTCTGTTGAATGTATTAATGGCCTTTGCATACACTGAAATATAATTAATTTTAACATTTACAGGTGATGCATCAGTCAGTGCTGAGGACACAGAGGTATGTTCTGATTCAATATATAACTTTATATTGTACTCTATTTTTTATTTTTTGTCTCACTCACTGTCTCATCCACCCTGCTCTGATCTACATGACTGTGCAGCCCATGGACTTAAGCTGGAATCCGTTCTCCTGCGGTGGTCTTTTCATGTCAGCCCCCAGTCTGGTGGAGAGGCTCAGAGGACAACAGTGTCCCGACAGCAGACAGTTCCTCTCAGCTCTGGCTTTATGTCACACTGTCATGGCTGAGTGGAAAAATGGTGAGACTGTGTGCTAGTATTTATAATCCAGATTATGTTTTCAATGAAGACGTCAGTGTGATGAAAGCCCAAAATCATGCTTTTGTCTCTTTAACCCATAAAGACCCAAACATCCACACCAACCAAAACCATCGACTGATCTAAACTGTTTAATGTTAATAATCCTATCAATGCATGTAAATAATTGGTGTAAAATACAGTTTACCATTGTTTCATGATCATCAGGTATGACCCATCTGGACATTCAGAGGCGCCATAGTTACCGTGGAAACACCATCATCTTCTACATCATTGATTCACCAGTAAAATCCATGGAGTTGGATCAATGACAGTGGATGGACACACTTTATGTTCAGTTTTTGATAGATTTGATTGAAAAAGTCACATTTTCTCATTTTTCTTTTATGAACATCTGTATGATCAGTACATTAAATATTGGAAAATACCTGATTTTCACTGGAAAAATTCTAAATATGGAGGATTATAACATAATAAATCATGACAAATCAGTAAAGAAATGTTGAATTTTGAGAAAAAAACTTATTTGGAAACTACTACAAAAGTAGCAGTGGGTCTTTGTGAGTTAATATACTGGGCAGGTGGGATATTGACTTCATTAATGAATGTTATTATCGCCAAAGCCTCAAAAAAGATCATTGTTTTGTCTTAATGTTATCATACCTTGCATGGATGAAGTGGTTGTCCTTACATGACTCTGTGTGTTTACCTCTGTCACATACATGAACTGAATCCCTCTAGATGTTCCAGTCTACCAGGCTGCATCCCCAGATGAGGAAGCACTTGTTAGTGCAGCCAGGGAGCTGGGCTGGGTTTTCCTGTCCAGAACTAGAGACTTCATTATTGTCTCTGAACTGGGGGAAACTCGGAAGTATCAATTACTGGCACTGCTAGACTTTACAAGCAAGAGACGCCGCATGTCTGTACTTGGTAAGAAAAGTCTTCTTAATGCACACAAAGGGCCTCATCCAACATCCATTCATATAAACAGATTTGTTTTTATATAAAATGTAAAAGTGACATAACAGAGTTTGTGGTGTTTGACCATTTTCTTGTATTCAACCCTGTAAAGCCTGAACTATTAAATCATTGTCAGAAAATTCCAGTTCTTTGAAAATGGAGCCTTTATCTATCCTTCTGAACATCCCAAAATATTTTTTTCAAATATCAATTTCCATGTATGAATTTCAATTTTGTATCATATTTGACACATTGGGTCTCAATGCTCAAATACTGATATTTTTGAACAAACAAAAACATAACATAACACAAACATGTCTAACAAAGCAGTAATTCCTTTTCAAAATTGTCAAAGTCCTGCCTCCTTCTTCATTAATGACAATCATGTAGTGTCACTGGCAGAGATGTCTAGTAACGAAGTGGAACCACTTAAGTACTGTACTTAAGTACTAAAATGCAGTATCTGTACTTTTTTGGAGTATTATT
>JAQQZY010000020.1:27603593-27621210 GCA_030068375.1 Ostorhinchus rueppellii
GCGTTGCCCAGCCTACTGACCTCAGTGCACAGTAAATTTGGTAGAGTTGGATTAACTCTTATAGAGTTAAATTTTAACTCTATATGGTGTTAAAGTTACTCTGGACATTTTACTCTGGTCACAGAGTTAAAGTGACACTGTGTGGAGTGGGACCATATGTTTTCCAGACATAGTTAAAAATTAACTCTGTAAGAGTTAATCCAACTCGACCAAATTTACTGCGTATCAATCCATGTAAATCATTCAAGTAAAATGCAGTTTCTCAGCTTTCCGTTGTTATCAGATGTGACCCATTTGGACATTCAGAGGCTCTGTAGTGAACATGGAAACACCTGCATCTTCTACAACACAGGTGTCAAAAATGCAGCCCGCCAAAGGGTCCAGTCCGGCCCCTGGGATGAATGTGTGAAATGGAAAAATTACATATGAACAATCGAAGATGTTCAAATAATTTTAGGTCCATTCAATGTAAAGTGGATCAGACCAGTAAAATAGTATCATAAATAATAACCTATGAAATAATGAAAACCACACATTGACCTCTTTGTTTCAGTGTAAAGTAAAATTACACAATAATGTTTGGATTTACAGACTAGCCTTTTACAAAAAATGTGAACAACCTGAAATATCTTAAGTGTGTGGAATTTGACCAATATTCTGCCAATTATTAAATGTTTTGTGTATTTGTGTGATGCATATGTATAAATGATAAACTGAGGTGGAATATTGTTAAAATTACACCTATTTTTCTTAAGAATTTACAGTTTGTTCATGTTATGTTCAAGTACAGTTCGTCGATATAAACATTTTCATTACAGAATTTGACTTTTTTTTTCCACTCCAAAAACATACCGAAAACTTTGGAGCTGAAATTATTTCTAAGTTCTTATCCTGTTATTTATATTATTTTACTGGTCGAGCCCATTTTAGATCATATTAGGCTGTATGGGGCCCCTGAACTAACATGAATTTGACACCCCTGTTCTACAACATCACCAGTAAAACCCATGGAGCTGGAGTAATGACAGTGGATGGAGATGCTCGGTTTATGTTCAGTTAATGCTATATTTTGCTGAAAAAGTAATGTTTTTGATGTAATAACCCTCAATTTAATCTAAGCTTTTATGAACACCTGCATGATCAGTGAATTAAATACAGGAAAATACCTGATACTGATTAAAAACAAAACAGAAGATAATGTTATAAATGAATAGGGATAAATCACTCAAGAAAGGTTAGGTATAGAGAATATTTCATTTGCGAACTGTAGAAAGTAGCACTAGGTCTTTATGGGTTAACTGGCCTGAACCTCAGACTAAATATAACATTTCAGTGAATAATCCTGGTTCTTAATAGTTGCTTATTGCTAAGTTTATAGTGATTTTCTCAGCTCTAAAAGAGGCTTACAATAGAAAATCCATGTATTAATTTTGGCATTTAAACAAAGTTCTAGCAGAGATATGAATCTTTGTTCACATATCTAGCAACTAAGAGACAGAGGCCCCTAGAAGTAAGAAAAAATGTAACATGTTCTGTCATCTGAGCAACCTGTGATTGTGTGGATGTATTTTCACTCTTTTCCAGCTACTGAAGATAAAATGAAAACCCAAATCAAAACAATAGATTTTATATAAAAATAGACACAGTGACAGGATCTTAAAATGAGGCCAGAACAGTTTGATCTCTCCCCTGTGGCTGGCTGCAGTATTGGTCATAAATCCAGCCCCCTCCACTTTACTCCGTGACAGTTTTGCCAAACTAGTTACACATTGGTACACATCCAATAAACATGTCCCTGAGGTGATTCATTCCTTTTAGAGTGGATGTGTGTTCAAATCATAATTTTTTTTTTGGACTTTCTTTATATTTGACATACAAATACTGCCAGCTGTAATGATCAGTTACAGTCCAGAATCCATCAGAAACCAACCAGGAGACGCTCCACTGTACGCTCTAAATAGTGTAGCTTCCACGACTGAGGGATTACGGTTTTATTTTCACACTGGAGTGGAATTGCATTGTTGTCAGCTTTGTATACTGCATATGAGGCGCAACAGTCTGTTCAGGTGTTACTAAAACATCAGCTGTAATGTTGTATTTTTAATGATTTTTGCGACAGATTTTCAATAAATCTGTGCTACATCCAGCTGAACTTGTTCTAATTAGCTAGTATTATAACGTGATAATGTATTAAGGGGAGATGGTAAACATGGTTAATATTGCAGCTACGTAGCATCTGGATGGTAACTGCCTACACAGACACCCCCCCAGAGCCTTTGGTGGGGGTGTAAACTGGTTTATTACTGTAACACAGCAGGATTTCAGTTCATCTTATCTATTAAAAGGCTAACCCTATAATTCCAAATGTATCATATTTGATACATGAGTTTTGAAGCCCTTGACGGGATCAGTGTGATATTTTTTTCTAGAAAATCCTGATGTATACAATTAGATACATGCAATATCAACATCAATTATCTGTGCTTTGATTTGTATTTTCTTTGTGAAGCACTTTGTGACTTCTTTTGTCTGTGAAAGGTGCTATGTAAATAAAATTTATTTACTTGACTTCACTTACAATACATGGATAATCCACTAGGGGAGGAGTTTAATTAGTTAGTTAGTGGGTCACAACACGGTATTCGAAATCTCTCTGACGGGACATTTTAGAGACAATCAGACAGATTAGTGTTGCTAAATGACCCATATTTTTACTTTTAAATTCATTTTTGCTTTAGTTGGACCATAAAGGATTATCCAAAACAAGGAGCTACTTTATGTTGAAATAAATATTGGAATAACAGTCAATTAAAGTTTGCTCTCTGACGGGACATTACTGTGTTTTGACCCTAGTATTGTTTTATATCGAGCACATAGAATCATCAGACAGCAAAGAACCACACAACATGGTCAAACAAAATTTTTCTTCGCTCAAAAAAGGGATGGGAAGTTGTATAACTTACAGACTCCACCCCCTTCTTACAAACTAATCATTAAATTAATTCTGCTTCCTTTGCTTTAGTGCACTTTTGTGTCTATATATTTTTACAGTAACACACAAACATTTGTACAAACATTCAAATATATTTATTTCACCAGAGGCCTTTCCAGTGACACTAGAAGACTGTTATTAATGAGGAAAGAGGCAGTTACCAGTTTATTGGACATGTTTGTGTTAGGGTGGGACCTTTCTGTGTGGGGTTTGCATGTTCTCCCCGTGTCCACGTGGGTTCTCTCTGGGTACTCCAGCTTCCTCCCACCATCCAAAGCCGCACACTGATAGGTTAATCTGTTAATCTAACTACCCATAGGTGTGAATGAATGATCGGTTGTTTGTCTCTATATCATCCCTTGAGAATCAGCTGCTTCTATGTCCACTTTTCCTCATTTTGAGGAAACAGCATTTGAAAATGTCCCCTGTCTGATCTGTGACATTTACAGAGTCATCAATCATCTTTTGTGTGGAATAGTGTTGACTGTGGAAGGTACCCTAAACATATTATAACGTGTTCTAAATCTCCACAGTCTTAGAAAGAGAAGAAGTTAAACATGGACATAGAACTTTATGATTCAGAGGTATGGAAGTGTCCCCTGGTCATCAAGCTCTATGTCCAACATCGGACCTGGTGCCTTTACAGGTTTCACTTCTGATCCAAATCAGGAAGTTCTATGTCCACCAGAGCTGTTTTAAATAAAGTTATGAACAAACTAAGAATTTTTTAGTCAGTGATTACATGTATTTTTTACTGATTTGATACTTTCAGAAGGGATCGAAGTAGAACGTTTTTTCTGAGGAGTTCTCATTTTACATGTGCTCCACGGCCATTTTGAGCAAACGTCACATGATCCAGGGCTGGCCCATGATTGGCTCCTTGGACACAGAACTACCTGATTTGGAACGAGCACCACTCAGGACATAGAACTAAATGTTTCTAGGTGTGACTGTGTAGATGTTTAGCTTGGAGCACTTTGGGACATAAACTTACAGTAAATGATTTTAGAATGTCCTGATATGCTTCACTCCATTTCTGCAAAAAGTGGACATAGAACCAGCTGATTCTCAAGGGACGATATGTCAGTCCTGCGATGAGCTGGTGACATGTCCAGGGTGTACCCCGCCTTTGCCCATATGTAGCCGGGATGTGTTCCAGTGACCCTAGTGAGGATAAAGCAGGCTCAGATAATAGTTGGTTGGATGTTTGTGTTATATTATGTTTTTGTTTGTTCAAAAATTATAATATTCAAGTACTAAAACCCAACGTATCAAATATGACACAAAATTCAAACTCATACATGGAAATTGCTATTTGATATTCGGTTGTTCAGAAGGACCAATAAAGGCTCCAGTTTCAAAGAACTGGAATTTGCTATCAATGGTTTAATGGTTCAGGCTTTACAGGGCTAATATCCACAGGCATAAATAGTAACTGTTGGTAACTGATGTTCCTCCAATGTGATGTAGGTCCACAGTGTATCCCATCCACCAGTGGAGCTCAGGTCAAAGGTCGTAAGAGGGACATCTCTTCGCCGATCCTCTTATGCCCTATCTCAGGGACCAGGGTCTGGACGCATCATCACATCAGGGACCTACATGCGCAGCACAGTACCGACAGTGGATGAGAAGGTGACTGAAAAAAACAATAACACCAACCTATGATGGACTATAGCAATACACCATGATGCGAGAAGTCAGATGGTGTGTTGAACTGAAAAATTATGATTGAATGTATTTCCTACTTTTAATATGGGAAAACTGTGATCATATATATATATATATATATATATACTGTTATTGCAACATAGATGTGATTTGTTCTATTTCTGTACTTCAAACATGGTTTTTATAGGTATCTCTTTGTGGAGCCTGCACTTTTCCAATAAAATAAATATACAAAACACATTATATAGTGTAAAACTTGTTATTGTCTTCTCACAGACACTTTACCTGTGCATGAACATCTCAGGTCTTTGTTGTATGAAAGTGTTGTGGAAAAAATCCGATTTCCACCTGCTGGGGTCACAAGGGATTTCCTTTGAAGATCAAACCAAACACAATAAACCAACGGCACCGCTTTGTTTTACAGTTGTTTTATTTGTTAATTTATTTCAAAACACGCAATTTACCCATATTATCCTTTTAAGTTTTTATTTTTCTGTAACAGTTATTACTCAGATTTTTTTCCTTCTCAAAAGTCTCAACTAGAGTGAAACTAAAAGTCCTCCACAGGCTCTCCGGCTTCTGCAGTGGGAGGAGGGAAAAGAGGCTTTCTGACCCGACGCCGTGAGTGGGTTTTATCCCTCGGTTCTGTGTGTCCATGTAGGGTGAAGTGTGTGTGTGTGTGTGGGTGTTTACACCAGAATATGTACAGCACATGGATGTGTTTTCTAAGTGCAATAGGTGGAATGTCCACATGGCCGGTAAAATCACAGGACCCGTAGAGCAGCCCAGAGAGCTGAACATTGTCTTCTAGGTTTGGTAGCCAGATTGTCATACCTCTGATTTCATCTTTGGTTTCAGCAAACACTCTCAAAAGGCAGACTCACCCTCACCAGCGTGTGCCTGTGTCTGTATGCGTGTCTGTCTGTCTGTCCAAGTGCAATATAAGCCACCATCTCCAGACGACTTTGTAAACTTAGTGTACAATGTAAGTGTCTTTGCATTGATTGTGGCCCTTCCTTGGCGCTGGGGACAAAGACAGTCAAACATTGTAAAACAATGGAGCCATGAGTAAGGGGGTGGGGGGGTCACTTTGCAAACATCAACATGGACTCCATTTTGATGTCAGTGGCAGTTTGGGGCCTTCATGTAAAGCTGTACGACATCAGCGGTGTAGTGTGATGAAACCTGGGGCGCTGTAGTGCTCTTCGTTCCCCAGCCACGCTCTGTTATATCCTGAGTGACTGGGGTTGCTCCGCCCACTCTGGTCGTAGGGAATGGGGGGGGGGGGGTTGGTCATGGAGGTCAAAGTATGAGTCGGTTGGTATAAATGATGAGGGGAAGGGGGTGGGTGAAGGTTGTACACTCTGACCCAGCAGCAACGATTAAGATTGGGGGGTCAGGTGTTTGCATAGTTCTCTGTGCAAAAGCCACCAACCGGAGCCATTTTTATTCCTCGCGGCTGGTTACATCATCATTAGATTAGCAGGAAATTGTGGATGATGGGAAACATGGTGCTTGCACCACCGCTTTTTTTGTACTTCTGCAGTGCACTACACTGTGGCAGTGGGAGTGCAGGATGGTGAAAATGGACAGGGAATGAGGAGACGATGAACCGTAAATGTCTAATGATTTTTGTTCTGGATTGTTGTGTGACCAGATCATTTTGCACTTGATCATTGCAGCGGAAGTCAGATTTTGTTGTGGCAGGATAAAAGGATGAATGTATCGATGAATGTGAGGTGGTGGAGCAGTTTTTTTCTTTGTGGTCGGGCACTACAGCACGTGTCGATTCAGACGGCCTCTTTTCCCGTGTTTTGTTCCTCCTTCCTCCCCTTCTTCCTCCCCACTGGCCTGCCCTCTCTCTACCTTTTTTCTTGTTTTGAAACTGATTGTCTTCTACCATCACAAAGACACTTGGTTCTGATTGATTAACAGGTAACAGAAGAGGGAGAGCACAGTGTGACTGGGGGTGTCTACATCAGCCCCATTGGCAACCTTCTATCCCACAGGAAAATGACACACACATATGCTGTTTGACAGTAAATGCTGACCACATTTCAAGTCGGATGACCTGGCGCCAAATGGTACTGCAGTTTGTTTGGTTGATCAGTCAGTAAGAAATGGTTTCAAATTTTGCATGACAAATATTGCAACCCATGGTAAAGGAACATAAATAAAAGAGAAAAAAAAACTGTTTCCACATTGGTATAAATGGACGCACATACACAAATTGAAGAAAACCATGTGGACAGACATACAGGAATATCAAGGCCGCTCGGACCTGTGTGTGTCCCTCTGATTAACTCCAAGTAAACAGCCTGTCTTTGGAAAAGCAAGACACACATTTCAGGACCCGAGTGTGGACCACAAGCTGAGGAATGAAGATTGAATGCTATTGATTGGGAGGAGAGGAGTTTGACCTCCCCCAGCACACACTGCCCCCTACTGTCTGGATTTATATACATCAAAGAAACATGGGGAAAGGGGAAGGGTTGCAACAACACATGCACACAACCAGTGAATCCAACAGTGACGGAAATTTCTAAAAACAAGGACCCCTCCAACGCCTAAAACCCAAATCCTCCCACCCTTTTTTTTTTTTGATAACCAAAATATCCCCCACCCCTCATCCACCCACTCCCAAGTCTTTCCTTCCTCCTCTTCTCCCCACAAAATCACAGGTCATTCCTGTTGGTTTCTATACAGTTATACAATATCCATGCACAAAAGAAAAAAGCGCACCTTCTTTTCAATAGGAGGTGCTATTCTAAGAACATCAGGAGCACTTGAACACACCCAGGAACCTTCAAAAGTAACTGTGTAATTGTTTCTTTTTTTTAAGAGAAAAGACAACTTAAAGGCAGAAGAAAGCTAACAATGAACAAAATATTATTCCTCCTTTGGTTTATCGTCAGATTTTTGGTTTAAAATTCAGCCAAAATCATATTTTTCTCATTTCTTTCCTTTTTTTTTTATTTTTTTTTTTTTTTTTTTTATTTTTTATTATTATTATTATTATTTTGGTAACTGAATGCACCCGCCTCTGAAGCGAGCAGCTCTTTCGCTTCTCTTTCTATTCTAGCCTTCTGTCGTTTCTTTTCTCATTGAACCCTCCACAGAAACATTCACAATGTCTTTTTCCTTTATGAAAACAGTAAGTACATGCCGTAGCAAAACAAACAGAACGTACAAGAAAAATGAGCAAACAAATAAAAGGAATTTAACAGTATAAAGCTTCAAGTCACAAGTTCCAAAACTAACTATCATAGTATCATAGTTTCATAATCATTGTTATCATTAGCAGTATTATTTTCAGTTTAAATTACATAAAGTTTACATGAAAGGTTTTGAGGTATTTCAGAATTAATTGTCAACACACGCCTACCGAGTCTTAGCACTAGCCAGGGGGAGAGGTCGACTGGACAGACAAAGGTGGAGGGAGGAGTAAAATTTGTGTCTAAACTGTCAGTGAGTCTTCCACACCTTTCTAGTGCAGCCTCTGTGCTTGCACAAAGTGGAGAGAGAAAAAGAGAGAAAGAGAGAGACATTTAGTGGTAAGATTTTACAACTACAGCCCTCTGAGCGCTCGGAGCCTCTTGCCTTTTTACCCCCCTCTTTCTCTGTTACACAAAAATATCTCTGATGCGAGAGGGGTAAAGCGGCCGAGGGTGTAAGCACAGCAGGCAGAGAGAGAGTGAAAAAAAAGAAAAAAGAAAAACACAAAGGCTGTGAACTACTAGAAGATCAACAATACAGCAACAAAGACTCTGACAGATTAAGGAGTAACATATAATTTTGTTTCAAATAAATAGTGTATAGAAAATGTTTTATAGACTTTCTACATGATAAAGTGCTTGTATTCTAGTGTATCAAGATGGAAAGTCAATATGGGAGAAAATGCTGACACAGCCCCCACTCTGTGTCCCTCTCTTAGGCCCCCCTTTCTGTCCATCCAATTATGGGTGCATTGTCTGTATCTGAGTGCATGTTTGTAAAAGGGTGTGCAGCTTTATGCATGCCCCCGCATAGGTGTGTATTTTTATGTGTGTGTGTGTGTGTCCAGTGCAGTCCCACCCGTGGTTGAAGGGAAAAGGCACTCAACTCTGTCTGCAAGGCAGCCACCTCCTCCTATGTGGCACGATGCAGTCTGACTGCGCTGTTAGTACAAATATATCTGTGTGTGAATGTGTGTGTGAGTGTGGAATATTGTCAGTGTGTCTGTATTGGGCAAAGAGGGGGGGGGTTCCTTTTTTTTTTTTTTTTTTTTTTGGCTTGTGTCCCCCTAGGCAGTTTGGGACCGGTAGGCTGCAGTATCTTTGGTATTAGTGGCGGTTTCACAAACCACTCAGCTTAGTGAGGTAGCCACATTGGTTCTCACTACAAACAAATGTCATTTTGTCAGCCTAATACCTAGAGCTGAATCTAGCTATTCACGTACCTATGCTCATTGAACTGTATACCACAAATCAATTTTAGCTCATCATCCTTGGGCAACTTTAACTCACTGCTTATAGCAACGTGAAGTTAGCCACTACCTTCCAATAACTCTTCTACAATGACCACCTTATCTAATCTGCACCGCTAATCTGACTACATTGTTGAAAATGCTACAGTTGCATCTTAAGACCATACAGATAACTATTGAGTCCCGAGCATTACCCCCCCAACCCTCCAGTAAAACACACTGAATCAGCCAGGACATTTGGAGGTCATGTTTTATCCCCCTCCGTTTTACCCCATTCATGGGGCTCAGCTTAAAGGGGGCTGAGAGTACCATAGTTCTGACATGAAATGCCAAAAGAGAGAAATTGTCCGTCATTTATTCTTCTCTTCAGCAGCTCCCTGTTTTTTTCATTTTTTTCTTTCCCATGGTAAATGTCTCCACCAAGTCTATATTGACATAGAATGCAAAAAAAAAAAAAAAAAAAAGAGAAACAAACAAACCAAAAGAAAAACATGTCCTTCATTGGCCTCGGTCCTTGCATCCCTCTTTTTTTTTCTTTTAAAAAGTCCTTCCTTTTTTGTTTTTGATTTATCAACAAGGTGCCTTACTTATGCACAACAGAGCACAATAGTAACAAGAAATAGAAACTTTGTGTCTATGGTACTAATTAAATACCCGCATCAGTATAGAGGAAGAGAGAAAGAGAGGGGGGCAATGGGTTTAGAGGGACAGAGGAGGTAGAGAACCAAAGATAGAATGAAACATTTTTTTCTTCTTCAAAATGTGTCCAGTTATGTGTTGGAGACATTTTTGTATTTATAACACATACATGTGGTATCTTTGTCATTTGAGGTTTGGTTATTGTATGCCTTAAAATTGGATTCTTTTTTCATTTTTTTTACTAAAAAAGTATATTTTAATTCAGTTAAAAGCTGATTGTTGGTTGCTATGGCACACACCGCCCGTCATCAGTGGGGCGCACTGTAGCTGTGTGTGAACCTAGTACCATATTCTCTGATTAGCATTAAGGCAGTAAGCATTGGCACTAATTATTGTAGCGTTTTGACGGCTGAGTGTGGTGGTTAGCTTTGGGTTAGCTACTGATAACCCTTGTGTGGGAACAACCAGGAGGTTTGGTTTTAATCTCATCTGTTGAGAGCTTTTATATGCAAACAGATGGGACATGTGAAATGGGAAAAAATGACGGTTCCAGGTTATGTCTTTATAAAACTTATATTAAAGAAAATACAAAACCCTCAAAAAATAATGTAACTTCAACTGCACCTCAAATGTGTCTGTCTCGGTATGCCTTCCTGTTCCATTTTACTCTGCTGTACTTGTGGTTTTCCCTCTTTGTGTAATTTCTGTGTTGGTAGTTTGTGGATCATTGTAGATTTTGGTTGGCTAAATAAATCCCTGCCTTTCTAAATCCCTGCGTTTTCAGCGTTCAGTTTAACCATCCCCCTCCTCCGGCTTCACCAGTGCTGGTTGGATGAGGAACAACAATAGGATAATGGTTAGCTATTGATCTGCCTTCAAAGCGCTGTGAGGGCCTGAATGTGTTGTGCCATGACTTCTCCTCAGCATCTAGTGGCTCTTCCCTCCCTCTTTTTTTTCCACTCTGAACCCCCTCTGCTCTGCTGGATACAAGTCTCTGCTATAGGCAGCAGGGGGCACTGTTGCTCTGCCAGCTCTGGCAGGACCTGGGAGGGAGAGGTGTGCTGCTGCTGCTGCTGCTGCTGCTGCTGCTGCTGCTGCTGCTTCTGTACTGAGGCCTTTGTGTCCCCATCTCCACTGGGTTCCATGTGCTCCTCTTACATTTTGCTTTTCGTATGCAGCTGTAATGTAGTTGGCTGGATGCCCGAGCGTGTTGTTGTCGCTTGGTTCTCAGTTATTGATCAGAGGAAAAGCTCCCAGCAGAACAAAGAGCATGTCCAGACATCTCACCCGCCTCTCCTGTTGGTCACAGAAACACAGACTCTAGGCTCAGGCTAAGAGTAACAATGACATGTCTCCCTACAGGCCTCCAACATCTGTGCAAAAATATAGACCTGGGCCAGGAAGACCTGAGTATGTACTGCTGAGCATCTTGAGTTTCACCTTCAGGAGGGGTCAAGGCCCCGCTCTCTCTGTCTGCATCGATTCATTTTTCAATTCATTAGTTTGCTGTATGATCAGGCTGAGCTGCTCTCTGAAATGGCTGGCCATCAGGGAATACCTTTGGCCGAGGAATGAAGGAGACTACAGGAGGAGGGGGAGGTAGAGGCGCAGAGTCGGAAAGCCTTGTTGTTTTTTTCATAGGCTGCGTTGTTTTCTTTATGACGGCCTTGTGTGTGCAGGATGGGGCTCGGATAATAAGGCTATGTGCTGTTCTGTCAGATTTATTGCCGTTCTTTTGCCCTTGTTGCTTCCGTAGTAGAGTGGTTGTGAAAGAGTATGTAAAGAGGCAGACACAAAGAGGTGAGCTGGGAGAAAAACGCAGAATCACTGGCTACGTAGGTGGTGAAGGAGGCCGGCATAATTCTGATACCGTCCAATAAAAACATCAAATCTTTGGTGTCTCTTTACTTTTATCAGGAACAAAAATGCCATAAAAAGTATTTTCATTTAAGAAAAAAAAATAAAAATAAGACGACAGAATCAATGATTGTCCTTATGTGAGTAATGCAGAGTGGACCTGACTTCACTATAATCACCTTTAGATTATGCTTGTTTCAGGTGACAGCTTTGACTTTTGGACTGACAAAAAAAGATGATTGCATGGCACAAAGGATTTTCAGGCAGAGGACACATTCAGATGGTTCCGGGTGGACCAGGTGAGGACTCTTTCAGACATGTTTCACAGCCAATTTTCCATGCCTGTTGTTCCAACCTGGCTCCCCCTGGGCCCTCTGAAGGCCCTCTCTTCCTCTCAGGCTTTGGAGAAGGTGGTGGCGGATGTGCCTGGCTGCCCGGGGCTGGTACCGTGGTCGTCGTGCCAGCGGTCCACGCAGCGGCGGCGCGCATTCATGAAGAAGTTGCTGACAGTGCTGAGCTCCAGGCCGAGCTGCTGGGAGATGGTGATCTGCATTTCCTTGGATGGACGCTTGTTCTCCTTGAAGATGGCGATGAGTGTGCGGCGTTGCAGGTCAGTGAAGACCAGGCGCTGTTTCTTGGGCGCCGTGTTGCGGTCCTTGTGTTGCTCCTGTTCTTTGCGCTTGCAGGCTTGGTATGGATGGCAGCGGTGGGAGGGATAGGGATGAGAGTGGGAGGCAAAGAGGGGAAAGAGAGCACAAAGCAAGGTAAATATACAAAAGTGATTATTTTCATTACTAAATAACAAAGACAGGAGGTGGAGGGAAGCAGAGTCACTAAATGTATCATTAGCCAATACTTAAACACATAAAACTAGTTTATACACCAAGAGATTCTACAGCTCCATCTCTATTGCCATATTAAAGTTGATTTAAAGCTAATCCATGCCTCCTGCCCAGTGGGAATATTCCTTCCATCCTGCAGAGTGCAGACAGGGAGCCAGCCTGCGGTGAGAGAAAGATGGGGTGAAGAAGGGGGGGGTGGGATAGGGTGGGGAAGGGAGGGGAGGGGGGACTGGCTGTTGCCTGCTAGCTGGAGACACTGCTGTTTGATTCAATATTAATGCAGTTTGAGTCGCAATGGGGGACTGAGTGACTGTTGCACAAAAGTAAGCATTTTGTGTGCTTGTATGTGTGTGGAAATGAGAGACAGAGGAGGGGCTGGGCTGGGCTGGGGAGGGGAGGGGGGGAAAACAGCACTGGATAAAAAGTGAGTGAAAAGAACAGAGAAAGGTGGAGGAGTAAGACAAAGTGTGTGCATTTGTGTGTGTGTATATAAGAAGCAAAGAGGAGCTGAGAAGAGGAGGGAGGGGTGGAGCGTAAGGAGAAAGAGAAAAAATATTGACCGACTTTGCTGTAGGAATTGGGGGGTTCTCTGTAGGGACTGAGGTCAGAATCCCCCCCAGCAGGTCTACAGTCTGCTACTTCAAACAGAGCCCACTGGAGCCCACTCTATTGAGCTCTGAGAGGGTATTTATAACCCACTCCCCCCGCAAAACAGAAACACTTGAGAGGTGCATGCACTGGCTGCTATGAGCCCCTTCCCATACACAGAGCAATTTTCAAAAGAAAACACACCGAGTGTACTCTTTTACGTTAGGGAGGGGGTCCAATGGGGTGGTGGGGTTGTAGGCAGCGAACAGAGAAATTAATAGTTAATAGAATGTTGTATTGTGGGTAAAGCGTGTTGTAACTCAAAGTACTTCTATGAGACGGGGTGGAAAGAAGCAGACAGGTGAGAGGTAAAAGGCAGAAACGGCGCCAAGAGATGGTGTAGGAGTAAGGGAGGAAGTTGTGTGGAAGGTTAAGGCACCACCTCTGCAGCCACATGTCCCCCCGCTGACTGAGGATCGAATCCTGCCAGAACAGACTGTGTGTCCCTCTCAGCTACCCTACTGTCTCAATAAAGCGAGAGCAAATTGGAGCGAGAAAGAGAGAGAAAGATGCCATCCCTGTGGGGTCTCCACCTGCTGCCGTTTGTATTGTCTGATACTTTCATACCAGCCTTCAATACTGTCTCACTCTCATGCTGTGTGTGTATGTGTGTATGTGTGTGTGTCTTGATGCATTTAAGGACTGGATCTGGATGCTTTTTTTTTTCTCCTCTTTTTTTTTTTTGCGTTCCCACATGTGC
Source organism: Ostorhinchus rueppellii (assembly GCA_030068375.1). Lineage (NCBI taxonomy): Eukaryota > Metazoa > Chordata > Actinopteri > Kurtiformes > Apogonidae > Ostorhinchus > Ostorhinchus rueppellii. Next base: position 27,617,405 of record JAQQZY010000020.1, read on the forward strand.
TCTTGTGTTCTACTTGTGTGCGTGTTTGGGGGCAGGTTGTGATTTTGCTGAAGTGGCTGGAGCCAAGCAGTGGCGCTGTGTGTCTAATTACAGTGGAACAGAGCCCATTGATCAGCCATTGCAGTCCAATCTGTTTACTACAGATGTCTAACCTGCACACTGGCCCATCCATCATATTCATATTTCATCAACACTGCAGCTATATATATCACACAGCAACACATGCTAATATGCCACGTACAAATTTGACTAAATGTAAGCGTGTGTGTACCCTACGTATATCACTGCATTTGATTTACTACGAGATGTTGACGTGTAAAAAGAAAGATGGTGACTTTTCGTCCTTTTCTTTTCTTTTTTTTTTCTTGGGCTGAAATAATTTAAAGTAACATCAAGTTTAGTTTCAGTGAGGTCTAAACAGGACAATCCATTACAGCCCTAAGAGGTCAAAAGTTCTCTGAGGGAATTATTGACAAGAACACAGCAAGCTTTAACTTTTTACATCCTTTTTTTTTTTTTTTTTCATTCAGTCTTATTTCTCTGAATGTAATGCCATCAGATTGTATTGAAGTGACTGTACGGCAACCTCATACCTGGTATTTCCACAGAAAAAATGGATTTACTGGCAAATCGACTATGTGACACTCAAGAAGAATCTCCCTTTAAAATATACCAGCGATATATCACTTCATATCTGATATCATTTGTTACTGATACAATCTCTGGAGAAATCAGATGTATCCTCATATCCATCATACCTGATTTGGACACATTAATCATCATCATAGAGAACTTAACATAATAACTGATACGAACTGATTTATTATGATGCATTTTAGTTTAAGTAAAGGAAACATCGTGTTCAAAGCATCCGACTGGAGTTAAATGAGGTTTGATGTTTCTCCACCAGCAAAAGAAGCACCACAGTCCAGAGATACACAGGAATGAAGATGCACGTGTCAATGAGGCGTCTAAAGAGGTGTTACTCGTCGCTCAGCAGAGGCACACTACCTCCTTTAGCTTTGACTTGTGTGAAAAAGGATTCGTTTCCCAGCAGGACAGTGATTGTGTACAATCTGTGGCCTAAACACATGAAACACGGGCCTGTTTGAAGTCCAAAGAGGCGCAGCATGTTGTGCTGACATGCATGGCTTTCCCTCCACAGTCACCACATCACAGCCTCGTCTCAATAATCTGTGGTGACACTGGAAAAAGACAAGAGTCCCCACGTTCTACAAAACAACTCATAGATTTGAACTGAGGGACAGCGGGAAGAGTTTCCTCTGCCACAAAAAGTAGAATTTAAAAATATTTGTTGAATATTACATGTAATTTAGATGGAATTATTGATGGTAATTAATGCATTAGCGTTTATTTATTCATGCTGTTTTGGTGCTCAGAGGCCTTCTGTTTTCTTGTCTATGAAATTCCATCAAATTAACATTCTGATTCATATTTTCTGCAGGTTCCAGTCGACCATCCTGTGTCCTGATGTGTGCTTTGGCTCAGCTGGGCCTCACATTTTCAGTCAATCTTTATACACATGTGGAAAATACTATGATAATTAAAATGTGTTGTTTTTCTTTCTTTTTTTTCAGATCTCATGCATTTTTCATCACATTCATTTCTAAGAGCGACACTGTTATATTGAATATTTACAGTTTTGTTATTTTTTTTTATTATTGTTAAGTAACTTTGGTGAAAAATACTAAGAAACTGATTTTTTTTTTTTTTGCCTTATTCTCATCAAACCTATAAAAATATGAATTACATGAGACCGTTTTAACCCTAATTGTCCGTTTTTGGGGGGTAGTAAGTACACTTTTCTTTAAGTGTGGGAGTCTCAACTGTAAACCCAGACAATCTGTGCTTTTCTCTCCTCATCTTGGCACCGGTGAGTCAGTCACGTCCTGCACTGGCTCCTCATCGACCTCCTGCTCTGTGCTCTTTCGGTCGGCAGGTGTCGCTGTCGCAGTAGCCCGGCTGCACGGGGCGCCATAGTGCGCTGCCTTTGCTACAGGCGCTGGATTTAGTAATCAATATCGATCGATCGGTGAGGAAGGGGGCCCTGATTACTGAACCAAGCTCGGCGTAGAAAAGAAAAAAAAATCGATCATTGCAGCTTTTAGAGCTACAGTAGGCACCGAGCTGAGAGACGGACATAAACTCATGCACAAAGAGCAACCGGACAAGAGCAGAAATCCTAGTTCTGTGCGGAGTGTTTTCTGAGGTGTACACCCTGCTGATGCACAGACGCGCACAAATGTAATTTCTATAATTTGCAATATAGAGCTGCTGACCCACTTTGAAAGGATCCCTCAGGCCTCACTGTGATTAACAAAGCCCATCCAATATTTGCCTCATTGTTTTTTCCTTTTCTCAATATACATGCTCTGTTTTCTGATGCGCTTATGTTTTTCAGACATTTTTTTTTTTTTTACATAAATGCAAAACAGAGCTCATTTCATCTGTGCGCATGTCAGTTTCCTTACCCTCCAAATTGGGTTTTATGGTCGCGCAGCATTTTTCTCATAAAACTGTAGAATTCTGTGATTTTCATTCTTTCCCTCTCCCAAAAACTAAAATCTCCTCGCATGAAAATAATATAACTTAGGCCTTTTTCTCTGCTGATGACATTAATATTCTTTGCTTCACGACAAACCAAGCGAGGTTAAGAGAAAGGCCCTGGGTGTTCAATATCGATCAATAGATTCGTGAATAATTCGTGTGTGAAATTCAGTTCGTCCAATTAATTATGCCTCGGAGGGGGAGTGGGCCTACAGAGGAGAGATTCATGAAGGGGTGGAGACGCGAAAACACGCCAGGAAGGAAACGTGATGATCCAGCTTTCTATGCTGCTCAAAATCATAAACGCTATGCAGGAAAATAACTTCATTATGGCACCGACATTCCGTGACGCGGGGAATCACCTGTTCTCTACCTGTGTTTACGACTGTGCGTGATCACAGCTGTCCACGGCCCCCCTCTGTCCCTGAACACGCGAGTCCATCGTGAGCATTAATCATTTATTGATCATTACTGCCCTTCCCGCTCATAATGAGAAAGTCAAACTGCCTAATATTGTGCCCATAGTGTTTCATGAAGCCATGATTACGCATCTGCATCGAAAATTATTCCTGTTTTTTTTTTTTAATCCAGTCTTTATGCACATTTCCAGATTCAATCCCACAGCCATGTTTGTGTCTGTAAAGTAGACGAGGTCAACGTCTGTGGATTTAATTAATTTACCAATAAACATGTTTACCGGTTACGGTTCGGCGCGTTTATACACGCGCACACTCACACTGCAGCCGTGTTTATTGTGGAAACGTAAACGTGCGCCGGCCCGGTCCGCGCGCACTGGAGCTGATGTGTGCCATGCTGGAAGAAGCATTATCGGGCAATTTGATGTTTCGGCTTCAATCCACTTATTAAGTAACGTCTCTGCTGTTTAGCATGGGCTGTTGCCCAAAGATTGATAGCAGCGTGTATGTATGTGCGCGGCCCTCTCCGCCACTGTGGCATTTATTCCATTCGGGCTGGAGGGCAGTGCCAAGCTCTCGCCAGGCCAAAACACTTCCAGCTCAATACTCCTTAATGTAATGAGTGAGAATTGGTGTTAATATACTGATAAAGCGACACAGTTTGTTTGCTTGCCTTCTCCGACGACTCAGCTGCGAGGCATTTCCTCCACCACTTCAATAACGCTCAGGCTGAAGTGAGTTCAGTCCACATTCTGTACCTTAGACTAATCCTGCTGCAATTTTTCTGCATTTTCCCCTCCACTGATGAGCCTTATATATATA
>JAQQZY010000020.1:27673525-27688918 GCA_030068375.1 Ostorhinchus rueppellii
ATAGATAGATAGATAGATAGATAGATAGATAGATAGATAGATAGATAGATAGATAGATAGATAGATAGATAGCATTGCATCAATTCAAATGTATCAGATTAAGAGGAGTAACAATTAATTCACTCTTGGGTCAAACCATGTACCATATTGCCCTCTTCTGTTTAAATACTGAAACATAAAATGATATGCACAAAAGAAAGCAATGTGGTGCCTTTATGCTATAGAATACTTTTTATATGTAATTGTACATAAAATCATATATATGTCCATGGAAATAATAATAATACAACATAAACCTAGGAGTAAGGCCATCTTAAAGGAAATTCTCACTAATGGGATTCAGGAATGGATTTCTTCATAGATCTTGTGCAAGTGTATGAAAGTAAATACATTAAAATATCATCTACTTTAAATTGGTCTACAATTTAAGAGAATATTTCATCAAGCAGAACTCTACACTAGTCGGCTGTCCTTAATGTATAGTATGTTCTTGACATAAGTAATTTAAGTATGTTATTGGAGTCACAGCATCCATGTTATTACATGCTGCTCAAATTTCCTCAATTGTTTTCTGTTTCTATAAGACTATTCTTTACCACAGCCAGGGGTTCTGGGAAAAGCTGGACTGGATCACCGGAGGGACTCTGAGACTGTCCTTTTAATATGCTTATTGTTTTCATGTTGTTGGGGATTTCAAAGTATGGTGTTTGCTATTTTCACATTGGATTGCTAATCTGCACTGATGTGTAACAAATTTTTCATTACTCTTAAACCCATTCACTTGTGCACATACCTCAGACAAAGCATGAACTCCACATCCCGCGGCTGGACGCATTACGTGAAGTGGATTTTTTCGCTCGGACGGGATTTCCACAGACCATGCGATCCGATCCGCTTGGCACCCCGTGCTTTACTCCCAGGATGAATTTAAATAGTTCTTGAAGCACACGTTGGCCATAACTCCATACTATTAAGCTGTATCATTAAAGATATCCAAATACTTTAACAAATAGTGTCATTAATAGACAGTGAGGCCTATTTTGGAATTAAGACCTGTCTCTTAGTGGTTTTAAAAAGTTGTACTGTAACTTTAAAACGTGATCCTCCCGCCCATTTTCCATGTAGCGCTTTCGGCGCTGGAAAATGTGGTGCAATGATTGGCTAAGGTTAATTGTCTATCAAAGCCTGCTCCCCGTTTCATTGGTGAAAGACTAGCCGTCTCCTCCGACTCTCGCGGTACTGCTGCACGAAGATGGCGGCCGAACTGGTGGAAGCGATGGTAAGTAGAGCTTGGCTTGCTTTGATTTGACGGCGAGGGGCGCGGGGACGTGGGTTGAAATTCAGCCCGGTCGTAAAGAAACCGGCATCTTAGCATGAATACTGATATGAGTTTGTAATATCACAAACATGTCGTACTTTGTTCAAGACGAAACGAGTTAGCTTGGGGTGCTAACGTAGCTAGCCTGCTAGTAAATGTTAACTCGGCAAGTGCGTTGGTTTGGCTAGCATCACGCTGGCTCTGAGGGAAGATACCGAAAATGAATGATGATAGCACAAAAACGTGTCGAGGTATCGTGTTAGCACACTATCTGCCATCCTACTCTAACACCTTATTTGTCTTGTTATGTTATAGTTTAACGGTGAAGTTTATGGAGATGTGCACCTGTCAAAACGTCCAGTTGCTATGATTGAGTGCCGGAATTACAAGAGCTTATATAGCGTTACAATGCGATGGTAGCACCTTTCACTGAGTGTATCTAATGCAGATGAGTAAACATTTGTATTTATCATTATCTGTTTTAAAGTCAAATGTATTTTATTGCTGAATGTTCATACAGTGCCCATCCAATCGAAATGAAACCATAAGCCTGAGAGGTTCCAAGCGTGATGGTAAACATGGTGCCAATTAGAAATGTAACGGAGATTTATTTTCAGTGGTTAGTTTTACACTATAACTGTATAATATTCCATTTCATAGTTTTTCTTGTTTATTATACATGAATGTGCTCTTACCAGTTATATTTTAGCTGTTCACATGCTTTGTTGTTTGTTTGTAACGGTTTATTAAGATGATAAACATAAAAGTGGTTATTACATGAGTCTGTCATCAGTTAATCACCAAAGCACTTTATGTCACTGTGCCATTAAAGTGAACAAGGACAAATGCTAATTTTAGCCGGTTCCGCATAGTTTAAGGCAGTGTTATGTCTTGTTTAGTATTCATCTAATCAAAACACTGAATGTGAAGTCAGACGTAAACAGTTAGAGATCCTGCCAGTAGCAAAGGTATTTAATCGAGAATTTTTACAAGACACTGATTCTTTTAAATATGTCATTGTTATTTTTTGTATTTTTCAGACTTTCTGGAAATTAATACAATTACTCTCAAAACCGTGGTGATTAAAATCATGTACCATGAAAATATTTGCTTAATTAGTCATGAGAGGCTGTCCTTTGGTTTTAAAAATAAATATCAGTTTGTTTTATTCAAACTTGTGTGTTCTTTTTCCCTTGTAGAACATGGTCAAAAGTTTTCGGGTCTCAGACCTGCAAACGCTGCTGGCCTCAATGGGTCGCAGCAAAAGTGGGCTGAAACAGGACCTGGTGGGACGTGCACTGAGACTGGTGCAGACTGAATACAGTCCGGAGCTGCTGAAGAACGTCAGGCAGCTCTATGAATCACGCTTCCCCAAATCATCTGGCTGGTTGGCAGCGCGGCGTCCAGAGGGCGTCCCAGTAGCCTACTCTTCCCTCAGCTCCTCCCCTACTGCCACCTCTCAGGGCGCAGACTACCTCAATGGCATTTCCAAACCAATACCCACACCTGCAGCAGAAGTCAAGCTGGTGCCACTGCCCTTTTACCAAACTTTGGAGACGCTGTTGCCACCAACAGAACTAAGTAAGTCAAGATAGTTTAGTTCAATTCAATTTTATTTGTAGAGCACTATATCACAACAAGATTGCCTCACAGGGCTTTACAGAATCAGTTGAATATGAAAATAAACAACACTCAAATAAACAGTGGATGAAGGAAATGGGTTAATGTCCCAGGCATCACCTGTCCTTAGACCCTCCTTCTCGGCAAGGAAAAACTCCAAAAACCTAGTGGTTTTAAGGTTTGAGTATCCTGTTAAGGTCATGTATTTTTGAAAAGTGTAATATCTTTTTAGTCGATTCCCTATATCACTATGTGACATGCTGGGGAGTTATGGGATTTATCTGTCTGTGTTTACAGTTGCCCAGAACAATGAAAAACTGCAGGACAGTCAGTGCATATTTGAGTTAACGCCCAACCAAGCTGACCAGATTCGAAATGCAAGGTACGAAAATCAAATTCTTCTTTCCATAACATGTCTGTTCAGTTAACTGTAGATCAGTTGACCTACTCTGTAACTAAACTAAACAAATTATGTTTTCTAACCTTTTAATTGTGCAGTGAGCTTCGTCCGGGAATTGGATCAATCCAAGTGGTTCTTAGGTGAGTTTGCTATAATTGGTTAAAATTAGGAAATATCACAGTTTTGTTGTTTAGATGGTTGAGTTACAATGGTGCATCTGTGGGAGTTTATTTCTCCCACAGATGCACAACAAAAGGAAAACAAATCTAAATCTCTTTCCCATTACAGCTTTATTTACATCACTATTGTGAAATAGTAGATTTGACCTGAACCGTCTGGTGTTAAAAGACTGGAAGCCTTTGTAGATTACTTGTGGGTGCTTGTTCTTAGGGTTTTGTAACTTTTATTTTTCTTGTCATTCTCTTTTTTTTACAGAATCTGTTACACAGACTCCATTGGTGTTCAGGAGGATCAGTATCCTCCCAACATTGCTGTTAAAGTGAATCAGTCCTACTGTCATGTACCGGTGAGTGGTATTCATGGTCTGAGATTAGCCAGTTATAGAAAACCGCACTTTCACCTGCCTTTTGTTCATTAGTGTTAAAAGATGCAATTTAAGTCCAAAGGTAGGATATTAATTGCGTTGTAAGGGTAATTTCATGACCAAATTTTATACTGGTGGCAAATTCTTTGAAAAAGACAACTGCTAAGAGTCTGATAATTGAGAACACTAGCAAAATCTTGAGAAGTTGATAAATACTGTAAAATAATTTTAAAGTTACATTTGTGATGCATCTGTGAAATATTGTCATTGTTGACATCAGAGTTTCCCTTACTATTATAAGCATTAGGTTCTGCACCCAAGCCATCTTGAGAACCCACCAAGTCTAATCAATGTAGAGAACACCTCATAACTAAAGGGGAAAAAAAGGGTTTTTCAGTGATCTTATAGTTTAGGTTTTACACTGGTGGTTTTGCTTTTAAGCTTTCAATTTATCATTTGTTCAAGGTTTTAAAATTTTATACAGTTATCGTCATTATAGTAATTGAATGAAAAATGTAAAAGGTCTTGCAAGAGGACCCCCACCCAAGTGTCTAACTCCTCCATAAACATATATGGTAACGGATAAAAAAAAATATGTGTGAAAATTACTCCAAATTCCCCAAACTGCACTGCACTTAAACCTGGAGAAAACCTGCTTGATATGTGAAAACCTATTGCACCGTTCAAAAGTCAGCTGTTGGATTATAACTACTAAGACAAACTAAACATTTTTGTAACCTTTAGTTTTTTGTGTAATATTCTGATTGTTTCCTTCTCAACAGAAAGAGGGTGCATTCCCTTGGCTTTTTTTAAAGAAATCATTTAGTCTATCCAATGACAGAAAAAAAATTGTGAACGTATTAGTTTGAAATTTTTTATCACAAAATAAAAATAACAATTGTCATGAGTTGTTTTGAAATACAGAGGATCAGGAACTTAATTTAAGCCCACTGTGGTTCCAGTGTCTTATCTTCCCCAATTAATAAAGTCCTTTAGTTCATTAATGTTTTTAATTATTTCAGAAAAGAGAGATTAGTGTTTTCTGGCAAAAGTGTTTCAAGCATCAACATTTATGCTTTAAATACACAAAGAAACATGGACATCGAGTTTTGCCTGAGGAAGAGTGTTAAATTATGTCCGATGTCTAAGCTGCATCCTAATGTTGTCATTAATGAGTCTCAAATTATAATTAATATCAAAATAATGGATGTTTTTAAACTTAATACTCAGGGGGTGGGTGGGACTATTTAACATTGTACATTTATGTATATTTGTGATTTCAGGGCTACTACCCCTCAAATAAACCTGGCGTTGAACCCCGTCGTCCTTGTCGCCCTGTGAACATCACTCCTTGGTTGCATCTCTCCAATGTCACTAACAGAGTCACCATCACCTGGGGAAACTTTGGCAAGGTCAGAGTTTAATGCTGACTCTCAGTAATCCTACTTAGCTCAATGTCATTGTGGCAGCCAGGCAAGCAGAACAGTCAGATGTCTTTGGATGCATCCCAGTTTCCTTAATTACATCCACATTTATCTCAGTCCCATCTTCTCATTGTTTTTCATCACCTAAGGAGAGACAAAGCAGGAAACATGTTTTTAGCGAAACTATCATCTGAAAGGACATTGTTTATAATAACATCCCATCTAAATCTTCTGTCATTTGGCTTTAAACTGTGACACTGAGGGATTTTATGATTATTACTACAAGTTTATCGATATGCACATTGTCCATTAATTGACCAGGGGGTTCAATTATCAGCATCACTGTAGCAGAGTGTGGAGATGTTAAAGTCTTTCAATATATCAAAATATTTCTAAACGGGTAACTGCTTATTTGTCAAAAATTGCATTCTCTACAATGTATAGATCAATCACATCTCGGTGTATAAATAGAACTCACTGATCATACATAAACAATGGCCTAGAATGTACAAAGTACTTGGGTGTACACACAGATGTGTAAAAAGTCAATGAGCATGTGATACAGTTTCAGACCAGTCTGATCAGCTGTACAGTTACAGATTTCCAATAAGTGGGATTTGTCAGTTCAGTAAAAGACTTAAGTGAAGAATGGTCTTGTGTATGCTTGCTCATCACTTCCCATAGGACTGAAACAATGTCCGAGTGAAGGCACGATTGAGTAGTGAGGAATAATCAAATAAGGGATGTACCCATTTGAACAGCAAATTTGTCCAGCTTCACTTCGTAGATTCCAAGTTTTACCAAGGCAAGCTGGGACTTGTAGTCATTTGATTGCATTACGGCTCCCACTTTCTGTGCAGAATTTCTCTAGCTTGCTTTTAGGATGTAGATTTACTCTTACCTTCTCTTGGCACCTTCTTTGGAGTGCTCCTGTCTAAACCGATTAGGGATGTGCAACGTGAAGGTTTAACACAATGTGAAATCAGATTTTGTAAATGTCTAACTATTGTATAACTCTATGCTAAGGAAATGAATAAATAAAAATAATAAACTACACCCTCCAACATAAAGGAAATCCAACCATTTCTTACATGGCTACAGTCTGGCTGTGGCTGGGTGACCAAAGGCAGTTTCACTTGCATTTGAGTTTATTTGTACTAAAGGTTTTCAGTTTTTTTTCAGTCCTTAGAATATTTTAATGAAGATGAAGGAGAATGCGATCTTTACCTTTATTCTAAGATGTGTAGTACAATCAATTTATGGAAGAGGATATTAGCTGGACTTGCATGAGCAGGAAGTTTTAGAAGGTGGGGTTGTCTTTGATTTTTCTTGTAATAAAGACTGGTGTTGGGAATTCAGGAGATTTTCTGTAATAAAACATAACAAATGTTTTGTGTCAGTTGTAAAAGGTACTGACAACCTAAATATGTTTTCAGCGGTACTCTGTGGCCGTGTACTTAGTGAGGGTGTTCACTGCTGCAGATCTGTTCAGCCAACTCAAACTGTGCTCTGTTGAAAGCGCAGAACGCTGTCGTGAACGCAGTAAGTTCTAGTTCTTTACTTGTTTATCGATTACAGTCCTGAACTTTTGTGGTGAATTTGTAAAGTTACAGTATTTTGTCTAACAGAACGTTGGGGGATAATGCTTTTGTCTTGTGTTTCTTTAGTCCAAGACAAACTACGCTTTGATCCAGAAAGTGAAATTGCCACCACAGGCCTCCGGGTTTCTCTCATCTGCCCAGTGAGTATTTGACCATGAGAAAAACTCTCATTATGTTTAGTTGCAACATGTGTCCTAAATGTCTGAAAACTCTTTCTCTTCCTGTCATCCCCTTTGCAGCTGGTGAAGATGCGTCTTGGCGTGCCATGTCGAGTTTTAACCTGTGCCCATCTTCAGTGTTTCGACGCAGTCTTCTTCCTGCAGATGAACGAGAAGAAGCCCACATGGACATGCCCTGTATGTGACAAGCCCGCTCCCTTTGAGCTGCTCACTATTGACGGGTAAGGAGATACAAGCACGCACTGACTTGTCCCACCCTGCAGCACCACCTTCCTTTTTAATAAATTCTGAAAATCTACACTTGTGTGTAATTTTAATGGTATTTGGGGTCAGGCTGAGAAGAATAAGAGGGGTAATATACAGTAGCTGCAAAGAAACTGAAGCATTTTCGGGACTTGTAATGCAGCTTCAGCCATGCACTGACTACCTGTGGGATTTTTTTTGGTTCCTACTATAATACAGGATGCTTTTATTTGTTGAACTTTACTGGTTTACTCGGTTTATCAAGGCTGCAGTGTTGTGATCTATTAGAATCCAGGGTTCTCCCCAGAAATTTATACTATCCTGGCGGCGGCGACCGGGGAGGTGTAATAAGGTCTCGCACCAGAAGAAAGTCTTGTGCTAAAACCTCACAATAGACGCAACTCTGCGAGATTTCAAAGGGAAAAACAACATGGCGCTAGTGCATTATAGCATGTCCCTGCAAACCAGAAGGATTTCGGTCGATTTTAGCAAAGTTATCGGGGAGAAAATGCAAAAAATTTGGAAACGAGTATAGTGGCGCTGAGCTAGCAGTACCCTGGCGCAGCGCTGTTATTCCATTGTCTGGGAAAAACCCTGGAATCGTTGTAATGAAAATCCAAATGTGCATCAACAGTATGAAATAGAGATTTTGCAGTAACTGTTGAATACATGATTACAATGATTTTCCCATTTTGATATAGTTCTCATATTAATTAATGATTCTTGAAATCTGAAGAAACAGGGTTCATTTGTTGCATCTTTAGTATATTTATATACTCTTTAATGAAAGATGTGGCACTGGCCATCTAAACCAGAAAATAATAAATAATATGTCTTTGTTTTTGACAGTGTGGCCAATTTGGTGTGAGGTGTACTTGAATGCAACATTTCCTGTACCCCAAAACTATAGCGACTGAGAGAGGTGTTTCAGGGAGTTTCCAGGGGACATTGAATGCCTCCCTGTCACAAGTGGCTTTTCCATTGGACTTCTGTGCAAAACTTTAGCAATATTTACTAAATGTTGAGTGCGTAATGTTTTTCCATTAAATCCCAAATGCGATGATTTGTTGATTTGTTTATTTATTATGAATGAAAGAAGTTATTCCATAAACATGGTGGCAAATGTAAATATTGTTTATTTACCAGGGTTCTCCCCAGAAATTTACAGTATCCTAGTGCAACCCCCTCCCCCAGATAGACCGTCGGTCGCAGCACAAAATGAGCCTTTTAAATGTTTACATGCAGTGAGACCCCGACCAATAAGAGTGCTTGATTTAATGCATTACATCATATCCAACCAATGGGAAGAAAGTCTCCCGCTAAAACCTCACAATAGACGCACCTCCGTTAGATTTCAGAGGAAAAACAACATGGCACTGGAAAACTGAGCACGTACCTGCAAACGCGAGGGCTTTCGGTAGATTTTAGCAAAATTATTGAGGGGGGGGACGCCCAAAATTTGATAATGAGTTTAGCGGTGCTGAGCTAGCAGTATACTGGCGCAGCGCTATTGTTCCATCAACTAGGGAGAACCCTGTTTACAGATATATTCACTGTTATTATATATTACCTCTCTATACTGTTCTAAATTTTGAAATGATTTGGTTTGCTGGTGTGTCCACACATACTGCGGCATGTTTCTTTTAAAACTCTTCTTCGCATGCTGCAACATCGATCAATATGTTTGTTTTTTGTTGTTTTTTCCACTTCCTTGTAGTTGCAGAAAAAGGTCTGTCCATTGCAGTTTTGCGTGATATACCAATTGTGCTGCGCCTGAAAAATCACCTCTTGCCAGTACAAGAACTGTTCCATCAGGAAACTTAGTTTGAGCAAAATTGCCATGTTTCCATTAGGCTCATTTTTATGTGCAAGTTATATCCACGTAGTTTGAGGGTCAATGGAAAAGCGACTACTGTGTTAAATTCCAACGTAAACAACAGCAGAAAGTGGGAGCATCACATATGTAAATGAGAGGAAAGCACAGTGTGGACTCTCAGCTGAGTGTCTTTTTTTTTTTTCTTTATAATTTGGTACAAACAAATCACCTTCCAGGTTGAAAAAGCCTTCTGATATTTACTCATTAAAGTGAAAATCTACCCACCTGTGATGCTTCTTAGGCATTTATGTATTCTATGTGACAGGCTGTTGGCTATATCCATATAAAACTTAAACGTCTAGTTTATTATCGTCACCAATGTGCAAGATTTTAATCATAATCCCAGTTTGAGATTGTTTTACTGCCGAGCTGTAGTCTGGAATGAGGACTGCAGAGGAACCGGTTTTGTTTTCTCATGATGGGGAACCAACTGAATGAATGGCATTTAAGTTGGTCAGACTGTATGCAGGAGATTTTGTTGTTTCCAGAGTTTACCTTTACCCAATGCACCTGTTGTATGTCAAAGTGTGCAGTGAATCTTCTCAAATATCATCCAAAACTATTGAAATGTGTCTTTAAAAAATCTTTGCAGCGCTATCAGAGGAACTTAAACAGACTGAAAGCATTGTTACGTTTGCCTCAGAGATATTTAAATCAGAATTAGAATAGCTTTTATTGCCAAGTACATCAAAGTACACTTGTACAGATACATGTGTCTGTGGTCAAAGGTATAGACCTTTAAATTAAGCTGTTGTGAAAAAATCATGATTTAATATTGTGTGCTCGTCATGTTTTTTGGATGTTCAGACTTGCATCTTATGTGCTGTTTTTAACTTGAACACATTTTGTTCACCAAATTTCTTTTATCTGTGTTGACTGATTTTGGAATGGTGCACTATTTTTCTCTATTTCTCAGATAGTACAGTAATTTGAGGAGGCAAAAGGACAGGTAGCATCTGCAGCCTGTAGGACAAAAGATGATGAGACAGGCCAAAAACAGAAATCAAACCCATGCAGAACTCTGCCAGGCATTATCACGCATTTTTATTATTGTGTCCCGATTCTGGTGTGAAATTAGTTTGTGGTGACTCTAACAAGCGATGTTTATTTCAGGCTCCTATCCGAGATTCTGAAGGAGACAAGTGAGGACATTGAGGAGATTGAATATTTAACCGACGGCTCCTGGCGACCCATCAGAGATGACAAGGAGAGGGACCGGGAAAGAGAACGCAGCAACACACCAGAGTACCCTGTTGTTGACATATGTAAGTGTGCAACATTGGTTATGGTATAACTACGGTATGAATATTTGTCATAATCAGTGCAAACATTAGAGTCTTCGATTGAAACTACCCTCTCATGGACAAAGCTTTCACATCCTGTACTTAAGCAGTAGTATAAATACCACATGAGAAAACAATTTCATATACTTGAAATGAAGAAGTGTATGTAGTTGTTATTAGTGAAACAAACTTAAAGCTGTGAGACCTGATATCAGGAGGAAAAATGTCAGAATTTGATATTGCATACCTTTTCCTTTTGCAGCTTCTTTCTATCTGTCCAAAACAAAAGAGCAAATATAAAGATAGATGAACCTGGTGTAGTTTCATACCTTTGAAGTAACACTTTTCTAAGCTAGTTTGTCAGGATGGTTAAAGCCACATCCAGGTCGTCTGAATGAATCTGATCAGCTATTTGTAAATAGAGCTGTCAATCATGTACTTAACCCACTCTCTGTCTGAAAACATCTATAATTTGACAAAATTTGCATTATGAGATAGATTTTCAGCAGTCCAGAAACACAGAAAACAAGTAGATGCACATGTCATGTCCTCTCAGACCACTTAAATTACAATATACAGAAAGATTTATGAAATTTAGCCGAATGATGCTTAAAGCTGTCAAACAGTGCAGCTTTAAGATGAAACGTAACACGCAGTCGTTGTGTAGTAAAATGGCGCTTGTCTACATTTTTCTCCTAATCATTATAGATCATTATTTTGGGTTGTTACCATTGAAGGTTTTTAAATAGATTTATTTTTTTATCTTAAGTCAAAGAATTTCTTGAATGTTTCAAAAACACTTAAAGCTCCAGTGTGTCAAAAGTACAAACAGTAAAAAGTGACACATTCGGACAGTTTTTGACTAAGGATCTACAGCGTTCAGATAAATGTTGGGGATTAAAAACTACATATCACATGTATTGGGGTAAAAACATAAAGTAGTGCAAAACAGAGGAGTACTTCTAATTTGTCCCTGAGTGTGGCACATGGTCACATTTCTCCCCTAAAAATGCTTCTATGTGTCCAGGCATTCCCGAGGCAAACGGTCATTCACCGGCCCACAGCAGCACCAGTCTGACGGGCAAATCCGGAAGCGGTTCCGTGGGGGTGTCAGGAGTCACAGGAGGACCCGCTGTTGCACCAGGAGGAGGCGCAGTGGTAGATCTGACTCTTGACTCCTCCTCTGAGGAGGAAGGGGGAGGGGCCGGAGGAGACAGTGAGGACACTGAGGACAGCGCTGACAGTCCTGCCCCGAAAAGGGGCCGATACAACTACGACAAAGACCTGGTCACTGCCTACTGACCCCGCAGTTCTGTCCCCTCATTGACTGGCATACACACAGAGACTGAGAGACAGGGGGCTTCAAACCTGAGGACAGGAACACAGTAATCCACTAGATGCAATGACCTTCCCTTTTGTCCAAACATCGGAGCCTTTTAGCAGCTCTGATTTCTATCCAGACAACACAAACACACACTCAATCAAGCACTGTTAATGAATCTTCAATCTAGAGCGATTAGGATTCCCGTTTGTACTGTACACCACTGGAAGCAACTCTTAACCCATTCTGGCCAACCGTCACCCTGCCGTGAATATCTGTACCGTCCTGCCTCTGCTAAAGAGACCGAATGGATCCAACACCCCCTCCTCCCCCTCTCCTCCTCTCTCCAGATCCTTCCCTCTTCACCATGCCATCTCTCTTTGTATTTGACTTGGAATTACAGGCTCTTTTAGCCGTGGGCGTTTGATGTTTGCGTCTCTGATTTTTGTCACATTTGTGATGAACAGGCAAATTGAAAATGGGGTCACCTCAGCAGTTTTTGGTAAAAGGTCAAAAACAACAAATGGAAAAAAACGAGCAATGAATATTTTGGGAGAAGTAGGTAGAACGTTTTCTGGAGTGTGATTGCAA
Organism: Ostorhinchus rueppellii; assembly: GCA_030068375.1. Taxonomy (NCBI): domain Eukaryota; kingdom Metazoa; phylum Chordata; class Actinopteri; order Kurtiformes; family Apogonidae; genus Ostorhinchus; species Ostorhinchus rueppellii. Next base: position 27,685,926 of record JAQQZY010000020.1, read on the forward strand.
AATTAAACCTTGTGATATTATTTCTGGTTTTTCTTCAGAGAATGAATTCAAAAAAGCTTGAAAGGGGTTTTCAGGAATTTATCCTTTTTAATTATGAAAGGGCAGAACACAATACTGGCCTCAGTGTGTTGATGCTTTCCATTTTTATTTTGTCCTTTAGATAAAGAGAACCTACCTCAGTCATAAAAAAATAAATAAATAAAAAAAAACTTAGCAGACTGACCAGAGAGTAGCTTAGAAAGAAGAGGACAGAGGAATGGAGTCTTTCTGAAGCCAATTTTACACTGGAGATTTTGTTTTCCTGCTTTTTTTTCCTCATTTTATTCTATTATTCCATTGTTTGTGCAGCTCTGTACCCTCTAAAGCAACAAAATCACGGTTGAAGGTGAGTTCTTTATTGGTATGCAGCCTCTCGACGGGTGTCAGTAGTCTGAAAACATGCCACCCTGTAAAATGTACTAGGGCTGTATTAGCATTGTGGATGAAATAACTCATCAAAACAAATACTGTATGGCAGCTGTGCCAAAGCAGATGTATTTTAAGAATTCACTGACATGGACTGGATAGGACATGATTTTGGTGCCTTTTTCTGTTTAACGGTAAAGACTGGAGGCTGTTGTTTTAAGGCTAGCTGAGCTGGCAGCAGGTGAAACCCCCAGTTCAAGAGAACATGTTTTACTTTGATTTAGTCGAGTCCCCCCTGCTGGAGTGGCATAGGATTCAGAAGTGCTGCCTTCCTCCCATCATTTCGTTCTCTTAAAGTGTTTATTTAACGATAAAGTTTTCTTAACAGTTGTTTGAAGTCAATCCTCATAACAGTTGGTGATGGTTCCATGTTGACAGAAGCTACCGGTTACATAAAGAAGTCCACCTCTGCTCCTGCGCTTTAGTCGTAGTTGGTCTGGGCTTTTTTTTTTTTTTTTTTTTTCCTTCTTCCCTGTTGACGGATGTTGCTTTTCCGAAGCACCATTCAGATTACTCGGCTGCGTTGCGTTCAACACGTCTGGCACAATGAAACTTAATGAAGTGTCAATAAGTGCAACCCCACCTAGCTTAAGTCATTGATTGGATTACAAATCGTCCTGTCTCAGCCAACAATCCCCCTCAGCCTCCTTCCTATGTAGATAAGGTCATATCTATTTGCTGGAATAGAATTGGACTTTAATTGCTACATGCTGTAGGCTCACAGCTAATATTCCTCTGCACTTGCACTAGTATTGTCGGTGTGTGACAGCGACTGCTCGGTAGAGGAAACTCAGGCTGGATGATCTGTCTGCAGGAGGGTCATCCACTGTGGTTTGATAGATGTTGATGTGTTGTTAGAGCTCTTTGCACTTTGTCTGATACTTCATCCCCTTTTTTCACTTTAAAGCCATCAGATAGTAAGTATTAATAGAGGATCTCTGGCCACCGTGGCCAGTTCTCAACCATCTCATGCACAAGATTTAGAAAATGGGAAACTAGACAAGCAGTAGAGGTTCAGAGGAAGGGGGAGGGGGGGGTTGCGGGCATCTCATCGTATGTTTCCTTTGCTTATTGCCCTGTTTTTGCAGTTAAAATCGGGAACAGAATCTAGTTTTGTTTTTGCTGAAATGCACAGAAAAATGACATTGATCCAGGTACATCCGCAGATAGGGTTGATGATTGGGGGAAAAGTAGGTCGAGTCAAATCTGGTCTTCCATTTTTCTTTCTCATTTGACACTTGGACAAGGCTTAAAAACATCAATTTACCAATGAAAAATATTTGGTAATCCACACACGCTTGACTGATGGCACTTTGCCTGTAATACGTTAGAGTCCGCCCTGTGAAGATTTTCTATATAAAGCGCTTGGAAGCTAAATAATATAAAGAACTCTAATACCTGTCTTCAAGTAGGCCACTTGTAAGTAACTGCTATACATGTAAAATGGTCATTTATTGGCCAGGCAGAGAAGGTCGCTATTGGGAAAGGATCTACTAAACTAACTTCTCTTTGGTTCACGGTTAAAGATTGGAGGCAGGTCTGGTTGCTTCCGTGAAACTGAGCCAGAAACAGTCACAGGTTGTTCGGAAACTGCAGAGAACTGATGGTCTGGTCTTTTTTTTTTTTTCCTTTTTTTTTTTTTTTTTTTTTTTTTTTGTTAGTTGCATCTCTTCTAATAAGGCATAAGGTAGCATGGGCAGAGGCTTACAATCCATGATGTAAATGTTTCGTTTGTTGTGTTTTTTATATGTTCATATTAAAAGACAATAAAATTTAAATAATATTTTATTAAGCCTTGAATTGCCTCCAGTTGTTCCTATAGGCAAACAGACAAGAAGAAGTCGCTGTTGACACCAGTGTGAGAGCTGCTACCACAGGCAGAGGACTGGGAGGGCTGGTTAATAAGATGTAGAGTATGTCCTGTACCAAATGCTCAAATCTGAGGACACATTTGATGCCTGTTGAGGATAAAACTGTAAAATTTAAAATGATCGTATTCTAACAGCTGTTATTGACGTGTGGAATTAATTAAAAGTCAGTTCTTAAAAACCTGTCTCCCATTGTTTCATTATGAAAATTTTTTATTTGCCTTTTTTTTTTTCTTATTTTCCTTGAGCAGGCTCTGACAATATGAGCAGTAATAGTTGCATAACAGCAGTCAACCATCATCAACACTACATTTGCCTTTTACCGTTTATGTACAACTAATAATGCGACATGGGACAGTACAATGAATATATAAATATTATATATTAGTCCAGTTTTCAGTACATCTGGGGGGGGGGGGGGTCTTGAAGTATAATCATACTAAGGTTATGTTAACCATAATGGATTAAAGACTGAAAAGTAAAAGATATTCCATTACACTGGTCTACAAGTCAAATGCTTCCAGAATAAAAGTTGTTAAATTTGAGTCGTAAATAAAGACAAATTTAGTCCAAAGTCCTAGTTGGTTGTAGTTTCTCAGATACAGTCTGAGGCCAAAATGTGAAATTCTGACAATGAGAGAATGGGTTTGATTTAAAAGG
>JAQQZY010000020.1:27700139-27743810 GCA_030068375.1 Ostorhinchus rueppellii
ATCTATCTATCTATCTATCTATCTATCTATCTATCTATCTATCTATCTATCTATCTATCTATCTATCTCTCTATCTATCTCTCTATCTATCTCTCTATCTATCTCTCTATCTATCTCTCTATCTATCTCTCTATCTCTCTATCTCATTAGTTGAGGAGGCTTTTAAAGAGTATATTTGGAACAAGAAGGAAGATAATTTTGGAAACTCATTAATGAATAATACTTCATCCTTCAGTTTGTTGCAGACATTCATAATCAACACATTTAGACAGGAATGAGATGACAAATTATAATCTGAAAGTAACCAATAAACAATGCAGCCAGACAAATGTAGTGAAGTAAAAAGTATATTTGTGTGAAATGTAATGAGTAAAAGTACTTCAGTTGTCTACTCCAGTCTGTTTTGGTCAAAGATATGCAGCAGGAGTCATTTTCACAGACACATTAAACTTGTAGTTAGGAATCATTGCTTAAGAGTGATTTCGGAGGATTGTGTTGGCTAAGAAAGGGCAGGGAGCCTTAGTGAGGAGTCAAGATTGACCCCGTTGCTGAGTATGACTCATTGTTTTTAAAGTGGATATTGGTTGATGATAGGTAAAGAAGAAGGTGTTCCTGATAATGAACACTCCAACCATCAGGCATAATCAGAATTTGTTACCACAACCTACACGGTTTCATATAATGATCATCTTTAAACCTGGGTCTACCTGTCAGAGATATTAGAGATCTGAAATTTTTTTTTGTCTGTTTTTGTTTTTAGTCTCACAGTTTGGTTTTTGAGATTTAGTTTAGCTTTAATCATTGCATTACATGTCGTTTTTATTTTCAGACATTGGTTTTATAGTTTTAGTTTTAGTGAGTTTTTTTGGCAGTTGTGAGAATCTGATTTATAGGAGCTGAAAAAGAGTAGGAGGAAAAATGGCACCAAATATAATGAAAAATGGTCTTGTATTGTGGGAAACCATTTTATTTTTGTGCACCATGAACCATTAATAATGGTGGGGAATTAAAACAAAGCTGATTTTACCTGAACTCCTTTATTTAGGTTGTTTTTAGAATGGCATCACATATTTCATTGTAACTTTTGAAACTGTCATTTTTTTGTTGTTTGCAGCCAGTTTTAGGTTTAATCTTACTTTTCATGAACTATGATAACTCCGCCCCTATGTGTCTTGTCCTGCCATTAGAAAACCTTGTAAAAGTCCTCTGCTCCTGACCTTTTTTTAACCCTTAAAGGTCAGTTATGATGCTGTGAATCTTTACCAGATCTACTCTCAACATTACAGGGAAATATAGACCACTCCCATCATTCCAAGAATTTTCCCAGGATTTCGTCACCTGGAGCAACTCTTGACAATAGGAATCCATCAGGAGTATGACCCTTGATGACAGTGCAGAGTAACTTCGTACTTATACTCAAGTACTCACAGGTTATGAAAAACATAGGAAATAGTTAGTACTAAGTGTTGAGTCTTGCTGACAGATGAGACGCAGTATGAAGGAAATTCTTGGTGAAAACTTAAGCACGTATTTCTGTTTCTGTGCTACATAGATGTCAAGCCCTCCAACATCCTGGTCAACTCTCGTGGTGAGATCAAGCTGTGTGACTTCGGTGTAAGCGGCCAGCTCATAGATTCCATGGCCAACTCCTTTGTTGGAACCCGCTCCTACATGTCGGTGAGTCAGCTCTTCACTCCTGCGCCCCCACCCCTTTTCCTCTGGCCCTATCCCCACTTTCCTTCTTCTCTTTTCTCACGTTGCTCTTGTTCACTGGCCCCGCCCTCTCCCTTCCCTTCCTTTCCTCTGGCCCTCCCCCACTCCCCTGCCAAGAACTGAGGGCTGTGCCCAGGAAAGGGCTCTTTGGCAAAGAGGTAGGTAACTGTGCTCGCTCTGTCTCATCCCAATTTCCCCCCTCACTCTTAGACACCTGGTGGGTGCAGTGCTGAAAGCCACGCGTCTGTCCTACCCTATTCTCTTTCCCACCCCCCCACCCCAATCAAGCACCAGTGGTGTGGCAACACTTGCCCTTTCATCATAAATCCCAGCACACACCTGTCCTTGCCCTCCCTTCCAGAACTAAAACAGTCCTAAGCTACTTCTTGCTTCCTGCCAAACCCTCCCACCCCTCGTGTCCCGTCACACCCAGCCTTTCCTTGCCATAACACCCCACTCCTCCACTTCCTCTGCCCAGCCCTCTCTCCTGCCTGGCTTCTTGGCTCTGCCTGCTCTGTCTGACGTAGATGGTGTGTTTCTCAACAGCCGGAGAGACTGCAGGGCACTCACTACTCGGTTCAGTCTGACGTGTGGAGCATGGGTCTGTCTCTGGTGGAGCTGGCGATTGGCCGCTACCCTATCCCCCCACCAGACGCCAAAGAGCTAGAGGCCATCTTCGGACGTGCTGTGATGGATGGGGCAGAGGGTGAGCCTCACACCAACATGCAGAGGCCCAGACCACCAGGCAGGCCTGTGAGCGGTAAGCAAACACAAAAAGCAGTTTCTTGATTATTCTAATCTTTTCAGATGAATTGTAGTTATTTATCTCGTACACCTCTTCTACAGGACACGGGATGGACAGTAGACCTGCCATGGCCATTTTTGAGCTGTTGGACTACATAGTGAATGAGGTTTGAGAAAATGCAGACCACACAACTATTCCTTTATAAAACACTCATTTTCACTGTCCGCATATTCAGACACTGTCTTAGTTCTTTCTTATATGTAATTATCTGATTCCTCCTCAGCCGCCTCCGAAACTGCCACATGGTGTCTTTACCAATGATTTCCAAGACTTTGTGACAAAATGGTGAGCAATGTCAACAAAGATTTTAGAGTGACCCATTAAATAGAGGCATCATAATTTTATCTCCTTATCTACAGCAAGTATCATGATTACATCACGTAGAGGAGTGGGTGTGAATCACTACACACTCAAGTTTCTGTACTTGTCATGACACATTAGCAATGTTGGCCTTGTGACATGAACATGAAACAGTGTCGAAAACCCATAATACTTAGTCCACAAAGTAATACATCTTTAAAAGTTTTCTTATAATTGTCTTATTTTATTTATCTGTGCAGTTTGATCAAAAACCCAGCTGAGAGAGCAGATCTGAAGATGTTGATGGTAGGTTTTTGTTTCTCTAGCAGTTTGATTAGTGTTGATTACCTTTAATGGTGATGGTGCAAATCGTTTCTATTAATTTTTCTTCCCTCTTAGAGCCACACATTCATCAAACGATCAGAGGTGGAGGAAGTGGACTTTGCCGGCTGGTTGTGCAAAACCATGGGCCTGAACCAGCCCAGCACTCCTACCCGCGGCACAGAGTGAACAGGCCCCCACTGTCCTAAAACACCACTGGGTCTTGCTTGCAAACATACACATACTGTTCATATATGTACACAAGCCACCACACACATTGGCACTTTTTGCATCATGGTCCTGGTTAAAATGGTTTTGGCTTCCCCCTCATTTATTTTTGACGTCACCAGCAGGACCCGTTGATCAATTGTACTGTAAGACCACAGCTTCACCATGCCAGTGTCAGGAGTAGCCACAGCTCACTTTTCCACACCGCTACAGAGGATGTAAAGCACTTGAGAGCTGCCAGTGTGTCAGCTGAATTTGCATTGATTGAGAAACTTCTTTTGTATTGTTGAATATTCTGTATTGATCTTTTCTATGGCGACCATTGATGGCTTGTGTTATTTTAATAAATCAACTGCTGTGGTGAAATGTTTGAGTGAAAATGACAGCGGGAAATTGAAACGCATTATCGGCTTGCAAATTCTAAACTTAAATCGGTTTTATTGACGGGGGGGAAAAAGTATTTATTTTGATTTTCAAAGCCCTTTTCAAACGTATTCCAGCTAAAATAGTCCCAGCAGAAACATCTGGGATTTCAAGACAAACACGCTTTCACATTTTCACTTAATGTGCGATCAGTTATAAAGGTCATTTTCTGGACAGTTCACATACCAAAGAGGGTACTCATGACTACTAAAGTTTTTCAATGCCTAATTCAGTTTTGGTATTCACATTCATGTACAGTATATCAGTGTGCTCTAAATGTTGACATGTAGTATTTTTAGTCAGTGAAAAGCACTGATGGTTGACGCTGCTTCCTCAGCATTACATCCTGTACTGTGCGTGTCTTGCGTTGGAGGAAGCATGCACCACAGAGGCCTGATATACATTAGAATGTGTTTACCAATAAAGAGAAAATTATCAGATGTACTCATGGGATGATATAGCATGGTTTATTATCTTTCTAATACTGTATGTGTATTTTATTTACCAAGATCATGATGGGGATGATTAGCTGGTGTTTTTATCAAAAGCCTGAATCTCTGCAAATGTCAATATGAAATCTCAATCACATTGACTAATTTAATGTTTGTTTTTTTCCTTGTTACTTGTCTGTACTTCCCCCTGAGGTGTATTTGGTTATGTTTTCACTCTACTGCTACCTGTGGCACTCCAAGCTTTCTCTTGGGACTCAACAAACCTTAGAGTTCGGCTTTTGGAAAACATTTGGGTTGAAATACTGTTGAAAGTCTTTTTCTTATTTAACCAATGTAAGTGTATTAAAAAGGACAAACCAACTTCATGAAAGACTTCAGACACACTGAAGCTAATGTCTGAAGTTGTGCAAAAGGTTTCACTGAACATTTTAACCCAGGTCAGTGTTGGTCACATGGTGGTGGTGGTGGTGTTACTTGCTAGCCTGCCTTCTTGCTAGAGCTCTTGTATTCTCTCTGCTTATGGCTGCCCTTTCTTATTCCCCAAAATGTGCATTCGTTCTTGGCAAAAAATGAATGCATTGTCACTTGTATGTGTAAAAAGCTATATACAAAATTACAGGAGTACTATTTTGCAGTCTTAATATACAAATTTTTGATTTATGTAAATGACAAGGGAGAAGAGTCATTTTATTATAATATAAAAATGTGTTGGATATGGTTATAATGTATAAAAAAGATTAAAATAAAACTTATTTGTGAATGTACTTTTAAGTTGGTGTTCATTTTTAGACAATGTAAAATCAGGCGTTCATAGATTTTTGTCAGCACCAAAAATGTTGACATGTTACTGCAAACATTGTGAAGAATAGTTTGACCTTTGACCTCCATTTCTTTCTGTCCCTGTTTTATAAATGGTTAAATATTTAGGCTGGATAACATTTTTCCCCCCATAAGTACTCAACCAATGATAAGCAATAGACGCTGTAATGTAATAAAATATTACTTTTACTAAGTGGGGCATAAATAAACATACATTAAAATCTCCAGAACAAGAAACAGACGTTAATCCCGCAGCTGTGCTAATTAGGTAGTTAAGCTAACTGAGTCAAGTGATGGTCTACAATGTAACATGGAAAGGTTGAGTATGAATTCGTTGTTAAATATTAAGTGGTTTTACTAAAATACATTATATTTTTAGTCTAGTATTCAGCATGATGACAAACTACGTGTCTCGAAATCCAACAGGAAAGCTGAAGGCGAACACGGGTTAAGTCAGTGCTAAGACTTATCCATAGTAGGCAAAAAAAAAAAAAAAAATCAAAAATTTCCGTAGACTTAATGAGGTGGTTGGAAATATTTAAGATAACCCCCCCGGCTGAGTTAGACCAACTTTTCCATATCTACTTGTCAGGTGGAACAGGGTGGACTGAAAGGCGACATAGCTAAAAACATAACCTGAGACTACAGGCCGTGTTCACTGGTGGTTATCGTTTAAAAACAGTGTAGGAGACCTCTGGAATAGAATAGAATAGAATTTTATTGTCATTGCACATATTTCAGAGCAACGAAATTATATTCCAGATTACAACCCACCGATACAGGTACAGTTGTATCTGACGGGTCGCAGTATCACCGCGCCCCGTTAAATGGTATATCATAGTGGTTTCAGTTTACTTCCACTTGGATTTATCCACCTGCATCATCTCCATTAATCATCTAAACTTATATCGACTGTCGACATGACCTGGACAAATACTACGATTTACTTGACTTTCTGAAGTTTGAAGGCTATAACCCCTTCTTCAGTCAGTGCTGAACAGCGCCCTCTAGGCACAGTGTTTGTTAATGCCTCTCCCTTCCAGCAGCTCCTTGATTCCCCTGCATGGTGATCCATGCAGTACCAAGTCACAGTGAAGCCCTGCTGCAACTGTGGGACACGACTTCTGTGAGAGTAGAGGTAAAAGGCAGCTGTTTACAGGCAAAAACACAGTGAAAGGTATACCCTCTACATATGTGTACAATATAAATTTCTAAAGTGCACTTTGAGGTATGTTGGGATGATTTATGGCAGAAGAATAATCAAATGCATCTTGTGCTCCATCCCACTCCGTGGCACAATGGCTGGCTTGCATTCATTGAGGGGGTGTGTGGGTGGGTGGTTGGAAGTGGCGCAACATCAAGTGCAGGAGCTGTAAATTTACACATGGGAACTTGCCATTCCTGACAGTAGATAAGGCACTTTTCAACCTAGTAATGTCTTCTGTGATGCCTCACCCGTTGGTGCTTGGCAGGTATTATGTTCAGAGACAGGGCCGCGCCAGAGAGTAACAGGGGGGTTGCTGGCAGCCCCTACTCTATGTACTGGAATGTGCCAAGGCTTGCTTTTGGGGTGGGACACCATGACCTCAGGCAATAGGATGGGTGGGTGCGACTCGACTCACATAGAAAAGGAAAGAAGTTGTAAGAGATGAGGCGGGTGAGAACAGACAAGAGTTATAACTCTGTTTAACCTTACACCATTCACCTGAGGGTCCACAGTGCTATGCGCTGACAGTAAGTCATTGTAAAACAGCCCAGCGGGAAGGCATGGGTTAATGATTTGTGTCATATCTGATTGAGTTTATGACTTTGACAACTGTCCACTTTTGCGCGCAAAGAATTTTCCACTTTACTTTTGCTTTACAGAGAGAAGAGGCAGAGGGTGAATGCTGTTTCTTTAAGAGAGAGGGAGAGAGAGAGTGAGAGCGAGAGAGAGAAAGGGAGGGACCTCTTTGCCCTCCAGAAACCAGGAAGGGAATTGAGTTGATCTGCTGCTGCTTGGTTAGCGCATACGGGGCTTTAAGCTGCACAACAGTGAGAGGGAGAGAGAGAGCTCCGAAGAGGAGGAGAGGAGAGGGCTGAGCTAACCCACAACAAGCACCACCACGGCCATCGCAGGTGAGCTAAAGGCACCCTGCCATCCCTTAGCTGTCTGCCCTGGGCCTGTCGACCAGAGGGGAGCAGGGCAGAGGAGGAGAGGAGAGAGAGGGAGGACTGAGGGAGGGGGACAGAAAGGAGAGCAGGGTGGGGGGGTTGGCCGGAGAGGAGAGGAGAGGTGGGTCGCAGCAGTAGTCCCTAGTCAAGGTTCCTCTTTTTTTAATCCTCCTAAAGTACTTCCTCTGTACTGCCTTTTACCTCTGGGGAATCTTGAGATAAACTTTATAGGATGTGTTCAAGGCATTAACTTTTCAGGCAGGTGGAAGCACTTAGAGGGGGAGGAGGAGGGGTGGGGGCTCTCAAGAGAGGGTGGGGGGTACTGAACGAGAAAGAGGAAGGAGGAACCAAAAATAATTCTATTGGAGAAGATACAAGCAATAACAACAACTTTTTGGGACAGTGGTGCTGGCAATGCTCGGAGCAGGGCAAGTTGTGTACTCTGCATGCAAGGCATGTTATAGAGGCAGTGGATTGTTTGGAATAGGAGTAAGTCATAATTTAGGTCAGGAGTTTTAAGTGTGTCTGAAATGTCACCCGAGTTTTAGCTGATGAAAGAATCTACCTTTGCTATTTGGTTGTTTGTGTTGACAGTTGAGGATGAGATGTGTGTGCTTTTTTTTCATACGAAGCTCGGCCCTGTTTGATGGCTGGTCTGTACTTTAATACCTGGCAGCCTGCTAGCAACATACTGTAGTGTATAATTCAGCCCAGAGTGCTTACGTTAGAGCAGGCTTGGAGATAGTGGGGGTGGTAGAGACAGTGAGAGCTGGGAACCGTAGTCCACAGCGAGAACTGTAAAGCAGGTCAAATGGGGTTTCAGAACTCTATATCCCAGAGTGCCTTGCCCTTGGCCATCCAGGAAAGGGAACAGCCGCCAGCCTATCCCAACAAGGAGGTGTGGTGAGTGAGAAGCTGTCAAGCCAATGAGAGCAGGGGATGCAGAGCCCAGTTGTGGGCTGAAAATAGAGGGGGTGGGGTGGTAGTGGTGGTTGGAGGGGAGGGTGGGGGGTGGGTGGGTAGGTGTCTGTTTGTGTGGGATCAGGCAAGGGCTTGCCTGTATGACTAGGGCCACTCGCAAGTTTCCTGTCTGCTAAAGCTCTAGCCCTGCCCAGAGACGGAGGCAGCAGAGCTGGCCAGCAGGCAGGGGAGGCAGATAGGGGCCCGAGAAACATTTTCTGCCTATTTGGTAAGCACTCCACAGATATCCACACACATACACAGGGTCTTCAGACTAGGATTGAGAGGAGGAGGGGGAATAAATACTACGGTGTGTGTGTGTGTGTGTGTGTGTGTGTGTGTGTGTGTGTGTGTGTGTGTGTGTGTGTGTGTGTGTGTGTGTGTGAAGAAGTTAGAGAAATAGGGTTTGATAGAGTTCAGAGTTCTTGACCCACTTGCAGATAAAGGAGGGAATGGCAAATGGGTCAGTGCTGAGTGTAAGGTGCTCCACAGAACACTGCTCAGAGAAATAGTTTGTGTCTTAAACTTTTTTATGGCATCACATGAACTTTTTAAACAATCTCATTTTGCATCTTTTCATCTTATTGAGGTTCGGTATTCTTTTAATGTCAGTGACTACTGCTGTGATTAAATGGCACGGCTGCTATTATTAGTGGAGTGAAAAGAAGAAGGCAGATGCACATCCTGTACTGCTGCTTCTTTAGGGGTGTTAAAGTAATTCCACAAAAACCACTGCATCTAATGTTTGCTCGATGGTGGCAGTGTGACCATGCTGATAGCTGACAGAATACAGGTGGGGTTTTGAGTAATATTCGACTCGAGAAACCTCAGTATATGACACCTCTTCTTGCTGAAGGGGGGAATATGTGACACATTTTGTGACAACTGGATTTCACTGGTAGGGTAAGCTGCCTCAGCTAAGTCCATGTAATATTAAAATAAAACATAAGCTTTGGCAACTATGTGCTCTGTGGAGGAAAACTTGTGAATTTGCTGGTTTAAGTTCAGCTTTTCTTGGCTACACACACTATGGTCAATCTCATGACATCTTTTTCTTGCAGTCCGCTCACCCACCCCCCTTTCTTCACCAGCATCTTGTTAAAAGCAGATTCTAATCTTGACTGTCATGTCCTGCTTGCATGTGGTTCATGGTTTAAAGGCTTCACAGGAACCCTGACTGCATTACTTGATAACCAGATGCGTATTTTTTGGCTTTGCATACTCGTTGAACCCGTTTTTTAAGCGTGTGGGCATGGAGAGGGTACAAGAAGAGCACAGAACACGAAGACGCCCAAATGCTGGGAAAGCGTCTGGAATGCTTGTCAGAATGCAGCAGTAGGCATGGTCAACAACATTTTTTTTTTTTTTTTTCAGCTCAATGTCACAGAAAATATTAGTTACAGTAAATATCTTCCCGTTGCTTTTTGTACCCCTTCCTAGGTACCAATATGGAAGAACAGTATAGTTAGTTGAAGTAAATTCCAGCATGAGGTTAAACTAGGACGCCATGTGTGTTTTTGTGCTTGAGTGTGTGCACTTTTCATGCATGCGTGTTTCATCTGTGTTACCAACAATAGACTCCAGGGGAATTGCAGGGGACTTCAGTGGCTGTGGGCAGGTCCAAGACACCACCCATCAATTTGGCGGTGAGGCTGAATACAGTTTGATATTCCTGTATGTTTGTGCCTACACCACTATGGCCTGAAACTAGCAGGTTCAGACAGACTGAGAAGACAGGTTGCGTGATGTCGCCGTGGCAGTTTGAGGCTTTATTTTAGAGTGAAATGTTGGCTGTATACAGTACACTACATGTAACAGTCATTATGTTTGTTCAACCTTTTGTTTACGTGGTTAAATTATGTATTGTAGTCTATATAGTTGAATCAAACAGTTTTCTTTTGTGCTTGATGTAATTCCTGTTGTGCTTTTGTATATCTCACATTTTTCTGCTGTTTGAGTAGAGTACCATATCAGCCTGTTGCTTGGCGAATGTAGCTTCACTTCCCCCTTATATTTGGTTCCCCTGGTCAGCTGCTCTGTATACCACAGCTTCCAGCCTGGTTAGGCAGACAGACAGACCCCTCTCTGTTGTTTTTCTGTTGTTGTGCTGAAGTCTAGGGGGAGTAAAGGGGCTTCTTCTGTTCTCTACTGGGACATTTATTATGGAGAGGCCAACACAACCTGATCAAATTAGAGTGGGAGAGCAAGAGGCTCGGATGTGTCTTTTTCAGGGCAGGAGTGAAGCTAGACTTTTCACACTTACACATTTGGAGTTTAATGATGTCTTTTGGTGATGTTTTTGTTTAATTTAAATAAAATGTAGAAAATGTGAATCAGCTGAAAGCTTTTAACGTTTTTATCTACAGATTAACATTTTGTTGTTTTGAGAATACTATGCATTGTATTCAAGAGACCAGAACCTCCTTTTAATTAAGCAGAAAGGCTAGGAAGGGGATATGTGACCAGTCTGACACTGTCGGCATGTTGATTTAGTGAATTGGTTTGGGATGAAACAGGAGAGAAGATGGGTGGGTTGTATTAAAGGATAGCTAAGACACAGGGTGGGTCTGCAATGATTTGCCTCCTCAGCAGTGGAAAGGGGAAGTGGGTGAAGCGGTGGGTTCTGTGCAGTGCAGAGTCTGAGACAGAGATGGAGCAATGATGAGATGAGAGCGACAGATGAGAGGAAGAGAGGGGAGAGAGAGAGAGGGAGGGTCAGACAGTAGGGACAGAGAGCGAACAAGCAGGGAGCTGGTCATCTGATAACAGAGTGGGTTCTGTTACACGCCTGCCACAGGCTCACAGGAAGTCCTCTTTCCCCCATCAGGCCGCGCATGCACACAGCGCTGCAGCCGGGGCACGCTGGGCCCTGCGGACTGACCAAGTGGCCAGCTTGGGTTCTGCTGGATGACACTGAGTTGGGGTGTAATGCCTGTTTCTAAAGCCATGTGTAAGATTTTGTTTCACTTCCTGGTTGGCAGCATGGCAGCATTAGAGCCTGCTACTCAAGCTAAAAGGAACTCGGTCTGTGGATGTGGTTTTATTACACAGCAGTTTGAGAAACGCTTCAGTCTCAATAGCATGTGTTCTGTCACTCATCTACTGTCACTTTTATTGCAAAATGAAATACTGAACAAACTGACAAAACCGAACTAGAATTAAAGGCTAGTGTATTAATATGGAGAATTTCATTTTGTTCTTAAATATATTGTCTTTTCATTGCAAATATTAGAACATTTGTCAATTGCAAGCATAACATTAGAAGATCACATCACTCTGATGCATTGTCTGCAACGATTAAGGTGCAACTTAAGCAAAAGAAAATATTAAATAAAAGTACCCCTTTAAGATTTCAGTACAGTGTTTTGGGTTTTTTTTGTTTTGTTTTTTTTCCTGTGTGATCTTCAAAGTAATAGTTTACCAGTTTGAGTAGTTACAAATTATACTATGTGGCAGCACAATCTTTGATATGGAGATCACAAACTCCTGCTAGCTTTCTCACATGAAACTTTGGCCCACTTGTTTGTGGTTACCTTTCCTCTTATTTATGCAGGTTACACCAGGTAACTGAAAGAAAGCCGAGTTTATCATTGACATCTGAGCCAGATTCCTAGGCCACCATAGGCTCACAAGTTATGAGCGAGCTTGTGATCTTAACACCCTGCCTCACCCACTACCTTTTCACTGGCTTTGTGTCTGTGTTTTGGCAGTGCTTCCTGGTTAGCTTCTAGTGAAAGCAGCCAGGCCCTAGCCTAGCCCAGCCCTTGCAACTGCAGTTTTATCAGTCACTTGCCCTCTTCCTGCTCCATTCCCAAAATGACCAATCAGGTTTCCTTCCACTATTGGCAGCAGTGAGTCACTTGGCCATGGTGCTCCTTTAAACTCTGCTTTTCCAAGGAACTGCCACCCCCTCCCCATTGTAATCAGCAGTATCCTCCTGGTTCAACCTTGAACCTTTTTGACCTGAGTGAGGTGATTCCTATGCAGCAGGGCGAGTTCAGCAGAAGCGCTGCCATTAAAGCCATTTGAGATGGTGAATGGAATGAGGACAGGACAGGAATGAAAGACGGTGATGATGGGATCACAGATGAGAGCAAAGGCCCGACTAAACGTTTTGTTTCGTTGTCCAGAATGAATTCTTCCGATAGTAAGCAAGACTCTAAATAAGCAAAAACCTTCACCTGAGTAAAACTGTGTAAAATTGCTCTTCTGCAAAAACAAAAAAAACCCAGTAAATTAACAACACTTCATATGGCGCTCATTTGACAGTCAGAAAGTACTGTGGCCCATATATTATATTCCTGAGTTAAGTAATTAATGATATTATATTATGGCCCTCTTTGCATCTTTTTGCAGATGTGTTATTATAATAGACTGGTCACGTCTTCTGCGCTAAAGTAACATTTTTAAAGATGATGATAGATTGCAAAGCTTTAACATTTATTTAGAACTTAATTTATATCTCTGAAATTGTTTTGCTCCAAAAAGGTGTCCAGTACACTATTTGTTGTTTCTTTAATGTAATTTACCTAAGAAACATCTGGGGTTACACAGGGTTAACAGTTTGTTCCTTTGTATTAAGGAATGACTGGTATGTGTCAACCAAAGACAGAGATACTCTGAGAGTGGAAAGACTGCAGTCCTTCCATTGAGGATACATATCATGCAGAATAAAACAACTTTTACTATTCATGTCATATGTTAATGACAACCAAATTGGGTGTGTCTGCCTTGGCAAAGATATTAGGAACACACACACGCAAACACAGCACTCTCAACTGAAAAAACAGTAAAACTGAAACTACTTTACAGGAGACCGTTGTTAGTTGTCTCGTCCCCGAAGCATCATTTTGATATCTACTGCTGCTGTTTATACTATTTTGTTAAAAACTTGAGGAACATTACAGATGCAATGGAGGTGATGAGTGCGGGGATGGGACGGGTGAGTTAAAGTGGTTGTTTGACTTGCAAAGCAGGCCCGGGAGCTCGCGGACTGGGCATTGAGAGAAGGCTCTTTCCTGGAAGTAGAATGTCAGGTACGCGGACAGCTGGTGCGCTGCTTTGTGCTGGGCTGCGGGCCTTGTCACCCACAGGCATGAATTAGTGATAAGGAATGTTTCAAGCCATGAGGAGGTGTCAGGATCAGGTTTGTTGCACTGTTTCCTTTTTCTTAGTTCTCTTTGCAGGGTTATTTGAGGACAGGTGGCTCACACACGTTGAGGCGTCCCTCCATGCTTTGTTGGCACTGAAATGAGTGTGTGTGTATGTGTGTGTTTATCTCCTTTCAGCTCAACGTCTTTACCGCACAAAGCTGTGGCCCAGGGTCACAGGGTACGGGGGATAACACATACGCAAGCTTGCAGCAAAGCCTAGTGTAGTGCAGGTGCTCTGCAACTATGTAAGAGAAAAGGAGGTTGGCTCTTGACTGGATGGGCTCACAGAGATCTATTTCCACCTGTGAAGGACATGACCGGTAGCCATGTGGTTGCCCTTTCTCTTGCTCTTTCTTCCGTCTCCATCTCACTCTGTACTCTCTCTCTCTCTGACTCTGCCTCTGCTTCCCGTGCCATCTCTCTTTGTCTTTGCCCTCTCCTCCCTCCCCTCCCTCAGCATATTCAGATGAGGGGTTGGATAATAAAATTTGCTCATGCCATGTCTGACAGTCTGTTTTCATCAGAGCTTTGTGAAAGACATTGGCAGTGTTTGTAGAGGCTTTGCGGTCAGCTGCGTATCAAAATTGAATCAAGTTAAGGGAGACGTAGAGTAAGAAGCAGATGAACTGTTTTATCGTTTGCCAATGATGAAACAAAACAGTTCCTTAAAGTACGGCCTGTGTTATTTGACAGTACGCATATCTGTTTGACTGTTTTCTGTATTGTAATGTTTTGCCTAAATGTAAACAATCACTGACCCATTTAAAGGATCATCATACGGTGGAGCAAATGTCTGCTCTCTGCCTCCTGCCTGCCTCTCTAGAGGTCTCTTTAAAGGCTTTACCTAACTCTGACCTGTGGGCAGAACTGACATGTTGCCAAACCTGTAGGTGTGGAGACGCTTAGGCGTTGCTTCAAACAGCAGAGAACAGAACAGATCGGAGAATCAAAAAACGGTGGAGAACATAAGGAAACGGGTAGGAAAGAGGAGAGGCAGCCAGGTTAGGCAGGTTTGGTAGTGGGGTGTTACGTGTGAACATAACATGAAGCAGATCTGAAGGAATGTCATTTGAACGCCTTGTCTCTTTGAGAGCAACATACTCAATGCATCCTCCAACTATTGAGTTGCCCCCCCTCACCTCCCACCCTTTTCACCCCCTGCTGTGTCTCCCTGGCAGATGGAGCAAGGCAGAGGGGGGGTAGTTGGAGTGGATGTCCTATATGTGTGCTTATGTGCATGTTTATTGCACATTATTGATGTTTTTGTGATGTTACAGTATTTACTTGTGTGTGTGTGTGTGTGTGTGTGTGTGGGGGGGGTGTTTGTCTGTGTGTTAATAGAGAAATTGAGGATGGCTTGTTCTGCCGAAACCCCCCTCCCACTGCACAGGCTCCAGTCGATCATTTTAATCTCCCCCCACACGTGAGCAAGGGGACAGCCTTTCCTGAAACTTGGCACACGGTACAGGGTGGGGTAACCAGCTCAGACCGGATTGACAACCTCCCTTTTTAATACTGTTCCCTCGCAGCTTGTTGCGTGTCCTCTTCCTACTCCTGTGGAGTTTTTTCCACAGGGTCTGCTCTGGCAGACCCCTCCCTCCCTTCTTTTCCTTCACCTCCCTCTATCCCCTCCCTAACTCTTAACTGACATGGAGTGCACAAGCCGTACAGCCCTTCTCCCAGCATGCACTCTGATCCCTACTGCCCTCTTCCTATTTGTCCTCTGTGACCTCTTACTTGGTTTCTTGCACAAGTATATGTACACACCCATAGAGGTAGGCGTGTATACAAGGAAATTATCAGCCGCCCACCTGCACATACAAGTACACTATAGTACATACACATCCACAGTGTTCACCCCCTTGTGTGTTTTGGCAGAATAAAATGTATGGTTGAACCCATGCGCAAATGGTTGATTATTCACTGCTATCAGAAACTAATTTATTGCACATTTCCAAACATAGTGTTTTATTGCCACTCTGTAAATACACCTGTTGTTCCTCTTAAAATACATTTTAGTGTTTTACCTTGTGATTTCTCTCCAGTATTTGCAACCATTTTTTCCTGTTATAATTATTTCTTGTCTTGCAACTTTAAAAAAAAGATTTGTGAAAGGAAAAATGGCAGAATTCACAGGTGGATTTGGTAGTGAAGTTCAACTTCAGGGTCACGGATCACAAAATGACTAAGTTTGGCTCCTTTGGGAGAGGGTTTTAGTAAGTGTGAGCGCTTGCTGTTTCTGTGGAAACTGTGGATATGTTGGTATGACAAATAGCCTTTGAATTGCCAAGATTTTTAAAAATGAGGATTTCTTCTTCAAGTGAATGATTTTAGATGTTATTGACAGATGACAAAAGGTAGTACAGTGTTTACTAAGATTATGGATATTGGTTGAATGTACAGTAATGTTATAAAGAGAGAGAGATTTTATTATTGTAAGTTATATTAACTTGTAGACGGCCATATATAATTTCCAACTTGTATTTACAATGTGCATATATCTGTCTGATGGCTTGTTTTCACATTAAATGTATAGCCTTGTAATACCCTCTAAGAACCTATATTTTCAAGTCCATTTCTGATGCTCATTTACAAATGCATTTATTTGACTCAACGTTGCTTTTGTGTAAATGTAAGTTGTTGAAGTTTTGTGAGCATATCCTTCACACAAATTCCTCATATGTTTAGATTCTATTTGAATTTACTTTCAGCTCTTGGCCTTGTATGCACTTCTGTATTTCTGAGTGGTAAAATATACCAGGCTCTCGCCATATATGGTAGGCAGAAGTGGAGAATCCCAGCTCCATAAAGTAAGAGATGTATTGGTTATGCAATCAAGTACTAATTGCTGTGTATCATGTGACTAAAAAAAACAGAAAAGAAAACATGGAATGCCTAAAACCACTGTTTTTGTCAGTACAATGCCATAGATATTGATGTAAGAACAAGTGATTTTGGTTTTTATCAAGAAAACATGGAAAATGGATAGATATCAGCTCTGAAATTAAACTACTATGAGCTATTTTTGTTATCATTATATTTGTCCAAACAAATGTACCTTAAGTTGTACTGGGCATTAAAATGAACAAGAAACTGACAAAAACAAGGGTGGTCTAATCATTTTTTCCATGACTGCATGTGGCAGGACTTATACTTTTTGGAGCTGGGATCCTCCATCACTGATGTTGGGTGCAATTTTCTGAGTTTGGGAGCATCCAGCCAGATCTGATGTATATATCCCTCTATATAGAACCTCTCATGACATATTTTGTCTGAAGTGAGGATAATGCATAATGCTATTTCACAAAGACTCTATGAAATACCTAAAAAAAAAAAAAAAATTTTTCTAAAGTGTTTCTACATGAGAGAAGTCTAGAGTGCAAACAATAATAAAATCATAAATGGACTTTCACCACCAGCGCTTTCACTCGTGATAATTATGATGACATACTTGTGGTGTTTATGGATGCGTTTTCAGAAAGTCCCGAATTACCAATAGTCTATTTTAGTGTGAAACAACCGCTTGATTAATACATTTTTGAAATGGATGTAAATATTCTTGGATATACAGTAGTTAAATTCAGATTCTCAAATTGATTTATTAAACTTGAGAATTATTCCATGAAGTAACCAAACAAGCTTCATATTCTGTGTGAGTCTGCTGTGGTCAAACATTTATTTGTTGCACCTTAAATATACTCTGTGTGTCTCTCTCCACCCAAAGAACACTGTAGACTGATTAGTTATTCTCTTGTTGTCTCCCCCCTTCCCTTTATCAAACTCTGCTCATTTCAGACAGGCAGACGGACAGACGGCAGGACGGATACACGGGTGGGGGCTGTGCTAGGAGGCTCGGCGGCAGGCTGGTGGAAGATGTCGTCAGGAGCCGGTGGGAGGGGTGGACGGCGGCTCAGGGGGACAGCAAGCAGCGGCGGTGGAGGAGGGAGAGGAGGAGCAGGAGAGGCAGAGGAAGGGCCTGTGGGGATCCCTTTTCCTGAGCACAGCGCCGACATCCTGGGCAGCCTGAACAAGCAGCGACTCAGTGGCCTGCTGTGCGATGTGCTCCTGGTTACACAGGATCGTGAGTTCCCAGCACACCGTTCCGTCCTGGCATCCTGCAGCTCCTATTTCCACAAGCTCTTCACTTCAGGGGCCGCTGCTGACCAACAGAACATCTACAACATCGACTTTGTGGCGGCGGAGGCTCTTGGTGCATTGCTGGACTTTGCCTACACAGCCACACTGACAGTCAGCCACAGCAGCGTGGCTGACATCCTTGCTGCTGCACACCTCCTGGAAATTCCACCTGTCCAGGATGTCTGTACGCACCTGCTGGACACCAAAGTGCTCTCCCCGCCGGTACAAAAATATTATAAAACTAGAAATAACATGTTTTAAAGTCAGATTTAAACTTTGAAATGAGATGTGGGCTGCTCTGCCTTTATAAGTTAGTAGCACCATAAACAACTCATTGTGCAGTAAGTGTTAAATGGATTTATAGCAAGGCACAGTGGACCTCTGATATAGTACAGTTCATGGTGACAAGATGTGTTGTAAAATAGAATAACTCTAGTTCTCTTGGTGAAACCTCCTAGGGAATGAGGTGTCTAGTCAATGTACCAACCCCTTTATTATGAAAAGAGGCATAGTCAAGCTTACATCATGGCTTTGTCAGTCTCTCTCACTATGCCAGACACACACCCACAGCCTTGGGGTTACTTCAACAGTTACTCATGCTGAGCCAGAAGCATGTGTGGAAGGACACCATGCTCTTTTCCAGACTACAGACGCAGCATATCACAGCTACACTTCACCACTATCAGTTGTATCTTGTTATATGTTACATTTGAATAAATGCATATCTACATGAGGTGATAATCTGTCCATTCCTCACTGTGATGATCACATCATGAAAGGCTTCCACGGGCACCTTGGTGTTAAATGTCAAAGGGTCCGAGCCTGTAACATTACAGTGTCACTTGACTGACCAATGAAAACAAACTTTATAACCACTCTAGCTATACGAATTTCCTACTTAGCTGTTTTGGTCTTCTGTGTCAGGTTTTCCTTTCTCTTTTTTTTAATGTTGCTACTGTGCACCCACCCCTCTTGTGTGTCCTTGGTGTAAACTTTGACTGACTCTTAGTTTATCCTCAACTCAATGTTTTTGTCATCCTTATTGTTTCACTAGGCGGGCAGTGAGCGAAAAGATGAAGATGACGAAGGTAAAGGCAGAGGTGGCCAGGAGCAGGGGAACCGTGTGCGGGCCCGGGAGTATTTGGAGTACTTCCAGAGAGGGGCACACTGGAGCAGCAGCTGCAGCACACCAGAGCTCAGGGACCTGCCCACACACCTGCACTTTAACCATGGTAATGGGGGGGCCCCTAGTAATGGGACTCCTGGTGGTCCTGGTGAGTACTACTCACCCCTTGCCTTGGCCTTGGCCCAGCCTCCAACACAAGAGCCAGAGGAAGAGGATGATGAGGAGGAGGAAGAGGAGGATGGGGAGGCTGTGCAGGGGAATGGAGCAAGCCTGGGGTCGTCGTACTATCGTCCATCTCAAAACGGGCACTTCTATCTCCCCGCTGAGTCCAGGCTAGGGCAGGAAACGGAGGTGGAGGATGGAGGCAGGGAGGTGATGGCAAGGGAGAGGGGTTCAGCCAGTGCCCTTCTACAGCAGATGATGGACTCCATAGAGAGGCAGAAGAAGCGTGCAATGGCTGGTGAAGAACTGGGGGACGGAGATGATGCTGACGTGGAATTTTACTTGAATTATTTTAACAGCACGCAGCATGAGGATACAGCTTCTGCTGCTGTGGCACAGGGAGTGCAGCCGCTCTGGGTATCACGGGGCAGTACAGGCCAAGACAGAGTTGGAGGAGGAGAGAGAGGGGCTGGAGAGAGAGGCGGTGGGGGTGGAGGAGGTGGAGGAGAGAGGAAGATGCGCTCTAAGGCCTTCCAGAAGTGCCCCATATGCTCCAAGGTCATTCAAGGAGCAGGCAAGCTACCCCGCCACATCCGAACGCACACGGGAGAAAAACCCTATGAATGCGCCATCTGCAAAGTGCGCTTTACCAGGTAAGCCCAATTAATGAAGTGACTACCCCATGTCACATGTACTGATAGTCTTGGCACTTTATACAAACCTCCCAGCACTGCAAAACAAAACAAAGCCAAGAGCAGGAGTATTAGCACTAACCAAATTGGCTTTGCGTTAAAAGGGCAGTACAGTGAAGTAACCGTAAACAGGCAAATTTTTCATTGTCACATTGTAGCAAAATCCATATTGAAATGGCAGGTACAATTGTCCAACTCTGTCATTTGGTTATAAAAGTCTGTTTTATTGTGACAGTGTCAAAGCAAAGTCCTGGAATTTTAACATAGGGGTCCTATAAAAGAAGGCTGTGCCTTTGCAGTGTTATCTTGTGGAGGGCTGCTATAAAGTACTGTGTTCTGATACAGAGGGGGATTACAGGCCCTGGATGGTGCTCCGTGTACTCCAGTGCAGTAATGTGAACTTTTGATCTCTGGTTATGTTGATTATTGCCCACAGCAGAGTAGTTAACACCACCCCCCTCCTCTCTCTTCCTCTCTCACTTCTTTACCTCACTAATGAAATCTGCCATGTGCAGTTCAGATAAATGTGGGCACTTCACAGTAAGGGGCTTTCTTAAGAGCACATGGTTTCCTTGTATTTCATTGTCTCTTCCTTGAAATCATTCCTTTAATTAATTAATCAGTAGACTTGTGCTGAAAATAGATGTGATAGGCTAGAAATACACTGAACCTCTGCTAACATGGTAGGTAGGGAAGACCAGGCTTCTAGCTGAATTCGACCGGCAGTGGGAAGGGGGTATTGTAATCTTAATCCTGTTTGATCAGGGTTAAGAGTGTGCCTCGCACGGTAATAAATCACTCCTGTCCTTTAAATAATTCACCTCTGTCAGTGTGCCACTTTGTTCCAAGGCCTGTGTGGTTGTGTGTACTTGTGTAAGTGAGTGTGTCTTTCTACTTGCGTACGGACACGTTTTCCTTTTTTAATATTGTTATTTGTGGCACACGTGGTATAGATCTGTTAAGTTACATGGGTTTATTTGTTTGCTTGAACGACACCTAATCTACTTACATGGCATGTGTGTGTTTGTGTGTACAGAGTTGTCTTACTTATTCTTGTTTGTTTAGGAGCCCTTCGCCCTATGCGTAGAAGGGTTACACGATTTAAGAGCCCAGGAGTTGGAGAGATAGCCGGTGCTAAAGGGGGAGGGACGAGTCAAATGAAGGCCAAGGCAGCCTGATAAAGTTTAGTGGGTGCTGTATCATCACAAAGTTTTAAAAAAAATGTTCCAGGATACAAAGAGGTTTTAAATTAGGATCTCCATTTGGATTTTGTTATCCAGCATGGTGTGGTTATTGTGGTATAACTCAGTTATTGTAAAGTGTTCTGTTTGAATTCTGATGTGCTTAAATGTGAACAAAATAAAGCTTATCATTAGCCTCATAGCATAATTACCTAAATCATATTTTTGGCCAAATGGTGATATCTAAATTTACTCCCTTAACACCGGTGCTTCATTTTGCACTGGCTATGACCTGGAAAAAAAATATGACTTTTGTAATTATACTATGAGGCTAATGACATGAGCAAACAAAAGGTAAAAGAAGTGCAGTATCTTACAGGTTCATTAGTACTTAATACAAAAGCAAAAAGCTTAAATACATAAAAACATGTAGGCTAGCATTTGAAAAATTTTTACATTCTTTTTTTTCGTTAACAACACTTCCAGTGTTCTTGTGTGCACTTACACAGACAAAGATGTAAAGTTTACAACCTGTCCTCAATTGCCCATCTGTCCTTACAGAGTAATCCAATTGGAAGTGATCCAAATGGTGGCTTTTAAACAGAAAATAAAACCATCTAAAGGATATTATGCTGACCTTTGTACACATAATTTAATGTATAGTTAATGATGCGTTGTGTGCATGCTATTGCAGTGAACCTGAAACTGACTCTTTTTTTACTTTGCATTCAAATGAATGTGAGCTGATCCTTAGCATATGTGAAATGCATTAATGTGTGTTCTGGTGTGATTTTCTTTGTTTCTCTTCTCAGGCAGGACAAGCTCAAGGTTCATATGCGGAAGCATACAGGAGAGAAGCCTTACCTGTGTACACAGTGTGGAGCAGCCTTTGCACACAACTACGACCTAAAGAATCACATGCGTGTTCACACCGGCCTGCGCCCCTACCAGTGCTCTAGCTGCTTTAAGACTTTTGTGCGCTCGGATCACCTGCATCGCCACCTCAAGAAGGACGGCTGCAACGGCATTCCCTCTCGCCGCGGCCGAAAGCCTCGAGTGCGAGAGCCTGGGCTCCTTGACGCCCCCTTGGGTTTGCTGAGCCCCAGCCCTGACACTGGACCTGGGCCTCGTACCATTAGGGGACGGCGGCGCTCTGAGGCAACTTCAGTGGCAGAGGTGGAGGAGGCTGCTGAATCCCATGCACACAGTCCTCAGCTGCAGGAGTTGGCAGGGGAGGCAGGGCCCTGAGACTGCAGGGGAGACAAGGACACACTGCTGGACACAGTCACTCTGCACCGCCTGTGAGACAGGCCAGTGAACAGAGAGGAGAAAAAAAACATGCAAAGGCAAACTTTAAAAAAAAACAAAAAAACAACTAAATATTCCTCTATAAACCAAATCAGGGTGTCACAAAGATCTAATCTTTATATTTCTTTTTCCTTATACTTTAGGAATTGGAGTAGACATGCAAGCACTTGACTCAGTTTTTCTGTTAAAGAGCAAAGAACGCTTCAAATCACACACCCATGACGTCCACTTTCTGGGTCATTTCTGTCTTTATAATATTTGGGGTTTTATACATTGGCAATTGTGCTTAGGCAGATGTATATTAGATACAAAGAAGCTCAGCAACTATGCAGTTGATTTAGATTTTATTGGTTTTGTCCTCACAGCCTTCAAGCTCTGAGCAAGGTGTCTGTCAAGCACCTTCTGGCTGTTGTACGGGTGAAGCGAGGACAAATCCTCCCCGTGAAAACAACTCTTTTTCTATTCTTTTGCAGGTCTGAAATGTACAGTTACCATAGAAACAACATTGCCACAGTATGGCATATGCAAGGAAAACTCACTACCGTTTTGATGCAACAGTTTTTTCCTCTCTTTAAATGTTCCAGAAAGAATCAGACAAGGGTTTGATTGAAGTGTTACTTACTCCATAAGATGCATTTTAAGATTTTATGGTTTGTCTTATTGAAAAACAAATTTATGTTGAGTCGAATCCACATTAATGGGGGCTCGTCAATTGCAGGACTAGGGAATATGTGGGGTGGAGGGTTTGTGTTTTTTGAAGCACTACCATCGTCAATGTATCTGTTGGCTTGACTACGTTGCCTCTTATCCCCTCACAATCCTGCAGTTTCTGCGTTTCTGTTTCCCCTGTTAATTTTGTCTTAATTTTTTGTCGTTCCTTTTTGAGTTGACTGCTTCGGGTACTTGACACTTTATAATTGTATACATGTATATACGGCAGGTGGTGATATGACATGGGTCCCCTCTTAATGCTGAGGTGTACTTAACCAGTCGGGTTTTTCCTCTTAGGCTTGATGTCATATTTCTCACAGAGTGAAGCTTGTGGGTGAACAAAACAAAAACTGTATGAATGTTTGGTGAAAAAAAAAAAAAAAAAGAAAACATTTAGTCACCCATTTGTTTTAAACTTAACACTTGACATGTATAGTTCCTGCCCAAAGGATGAGGGGGTCGAATGAATGAATGTGCTTAACTTTGTGCAGTTTTTCGGAATCTGTCCTTGTGTGACAAGGCGCGGGTAGCATTTAACCAACAGCAGGTTAAAGGAATGGCAGGGAGCCTGAGTGAGAGAGTGATAAAGAGTACGAAGAGGCGATAGATGAGCACCTTTTTTCTATGTTTGCACAGCTTTACTAAAGATATCCAACAGAGCAAGAGAAAGAGAGGTATATTTAAAGGAAGTGGGCTGGTGTTGGGGAGGGAGTGAGAGGTGGTTTTATGTATCATGCTTATTCCAATCTTTTTGCCCAAGGGACCACACAACCATAAGGCAACCTGTATGATGAAGAGAGCAATAAATACCTGTCCAAGTTGGGAGGCCAAATAGGAGTGCAGCTGCAGCTAGTTGTTGATGGGGGAGGGGAACAAGGGAAGGGGAGGGGGATCTCACAATGTCTGTTGCATTCCAAAAAATAATCTCCCCCAGCTCAGCCACGTTTCCAGGCAGGAGGGGATCAAATCAGGCCTTTTCTCTCCCTCTCTCTCCCTCTGTAGTCCTCTAATGCCCTCGAACCAGCCTGGAGGGGATATTATTATATTAGAGCCTGGTGTTACTGTGGGTAAGATGCCTGGTGCTGGCAGTTTAGTGTTTGTGTGTTTACATGTATGTGTGTCGGTGTGTGCATACATGTGTGCGTGGCAGCCAGGGTCCCTCTGGCCACATCATCACTGTGTGAGTCAGCCACAGCCTGTTCAAACATGCATCCTGAGCTGCCAGCCCCGATGCACTTTCTCTGTTTCTCACACACATAAAACACACTCACACTCTCTGGGTCCAGGTATCCAGTGGAGAAGGGGGAAAACACCAGACCTGACAAATCTGTCCGAACATTGTCAGTGACTCCATACGTCGGGATTTAGACGTCTCAAAACATCCACATTGTGCGATTGTACTCGGAATCCAATGTTTTTGTTGTTTTTTTTTGTTGTTTTTTTTTTAGACGTAAAACATAATGAGCCTTTGAGTTAAGAAACTTGTTTGTTATTTGGAGCCCCCTCCCCTCCTCCATTATACTCTGTAATTTCTGCAGTAGTGAGGCCGTTCAACTATCAAGTCCCTTGCACCTTAATTGGAAAGCAGGTTATGATGCACTTTGTTACTGAGGAGGGCGCTTTTGTCAACGAAACAGGTACTTTGAAACAAACCAGTTGCAAATGAGATAAGCGCTTTCTTCTCTGTCTGAGCATGTGACGTTCAGCTCTTTCTCTCTGGTTTTGTTCAGGTTTTGATGACAAGCTGCCAAAAAAAATGAAAAAAAAAAAATGCACGAGTTCAGATCTCGAAAAGAGAAGCCAGGCGGGTTCAGATACATGTTAGGTTTGGGACCGTAAACAAAAGAAAATATCAAATTAATCCATGTAACTGATTGCACTTGAAGTTAGTTATTAAAAATTCTAATGAGTTATCTGTATGTCTTAATATAAGGTAAGGGGACAGACGGGGCAGGCAAGGAAGAAAGATGGAAAGAAAGGGCACTGTGTGTGTCTATGCGTGCATATTTTTTGCGTGCATGTGCACAGGCATGCATTGCTGGCTGGCAGGCTGGAGGGTCTCAGGACAAGCTTGGATAAACAAACTTCATGTCTACCCCATCTGTTCACCAGCTACTCTCATAACTACACATGTTCTCCAAGGAACCACAGTGATAATAGGTCCACGGTACCACAGAAGCAAAAATACCATATTGTAAAACGGCTCATTGGACATTTGCTTGTTTACTTTATAGCTCTCTAGGTCCAAATTTGCATAACTCTTCTTTTACCCTTGGTGGCCATTGTCAGGGGTTGGCGAGGTCCTCAGAGTTTTGTTTCTATTTTTACATCTCTGTTATGATAAAGATGGGCTTCATTATTGCACAGTTTGAGTCCCATAGGCAGACCAATGTAAAATGGTTGAGGCTGATATCTGCCTGGTTTGTGATATTTCTTAAGTGGTACTTGGCATGGGCTACATAAACCCGTTTAGTCTTGATGTGGCAGAGTTTTACATAACCTGTTAAGACTTTTTGAGCCATTTAAAATGTTTCTTCGGACCTTAATATTTCCTGAAAGTCTTATGTGTGTTTATTAACCAAAGCTTTTCTTGTTGCGAGTTTTGCCCACAGTCAAGGTCTTCTGTAGTCTAGAGGTATTAAAAGTATGTCTATAATTTATCCAGACTGGGCCTCCCTGACTAAGCCACATGCAGTTGCCCTCCTCTTGAATATATATGCAGAAATGTGTGTGGAATCCTACAGATATTTACTTGAGTTCACTTTCTATCGCTCTTTGTGTCCTTGTGGACAATAGAATCAGATGTGTAAGGATGTATAGTTTTGGTTTTGTTTTTTTTTTCCTGTCTACACTTGTTTTTCTTACAAATAACGTGTTGTGCTACAGCTATTTTTTATTTCTAACAATTTTACATGGCGGCACGTATGTGTGTGTATGTGTGTGCGTGTGTGGGTTGGGGTTATGGTTTTTGGATTGCTGTGCCAGGAGGGTGGGTTAAATGGGTTCTTGGGTGGGGTTATGGATACAAAGCCTGATAGCACTGGAAATTGTGCTTAAG
Organism: Ostorhinchus rueppellii; assembly: GCA_030068375.1. NCBI lineage: Eukaryota > Metazoa > Chordata > Actinopteri > Kurtiformes > Apogonidae > Ostorhinchus > Ostorhinchus rueppellii. The sequence continues at coordinate 27,725,843 of JAQQZY010000020.1, forward strand.
CTGAGAGAGCAAAAGTTTGCACTAATGTTAAATGTCCTTGTCCTGCTTATGGGAGAAGGGCAGGAGACCTCAGAGAGGCCTGCGAGTTTCCATGAGCACAGAGCAGTGTGGTAAATACTCAATGGTCTCATAAAGAGTCCATCCAACCCCTCCATCAAAATAATCATGTACAGTATAATAAGAAATACGTAGACGTCCAACAACAACAAATACCAAAGGAAAAGAAATGACTTGCATTCAAGTCATTGGACATTTTAAGCTACAGATCTAACGTTGAATTAGTAGAACTTTGTTGTTTAATCTGAACCCTCTTGAAAAGAGATTTCAGATGTCACTTTTGATGGGAACTCCCAATATTGTGGTAACAGCGAATTACATTCGTTATTGAGACATGATAAAATATACCATATTTAGGCACTTAGGACCTTTTGTCCTCCTTTTGTGTTGGTCTGATGACTGAGGTGGCAAACGTGTGTCGGTGTGGGTGCCAGAGATACTGAATCCTAAGTCTAGAGATGAGGGGTCAAGTCCCAAATTGACTAATGTTCATTTATTGAATAGTTAGTGGTGATTTGAATTGTCCAACACTGATATTTTGATTGTCGGATGAATTTGATGATTTTGGTTTACTTCCTATAGAGGTTGGACTGAACTGAAATGTTGTCATTGAAGCGGACTGGGACTGTGTGGCCTTGTGTGAGCACCATTAAGCTTTTTGTTTTGATCAATCCAGACAGTGATATTGTGCAGTGTGGGGCTGAGGCTCACTCCCACCAGGTGGAAACTGCAACATCAAGGGCCACAGTGTGCCTTACATGAACTGGGATAAACTACACACTTTGTCCACCTTTGTACCATAGACAGGTGTTTATTGCCCATGTTTTGAAACCAAATTATAAGAGCTTTTTGGATTGGTATTGAAATCGATTATTTAGCTGTCAAAGGTTTACTTGTTAAAAAAAAAAAAAAAAAAAAGAAGAAAAAGTGTGTGTTTAGTAGCCACTACTTCAGAGCTGTGTCTGTTAGCCTTTATGGCTCCACAAATGCCTCAGCCCCAGACCAAGGTTACTCTGACACAGGCTGCAGAGAATGTCTCAGAACTTCATTGAAAATGTTTTTCCAAATTGACCTTCATGTTTAGTTTTCTTGTGCTGTTATCAAACTTTTTTGGTGCATCTATCTCTAAGGCCATAAAACAAAGACAACCAACAACTACGATAACGGTGATAACTGTAAATAATCAAACAAAAAGGGACGGGGCGACTGGGCTTGTGGCGACAGAAGGGGGACTATTCGCTTTGCTTCGTCATTTTGCTGCACACCTGATTTTTTTTTTTTTTTTTGTGCGTGTTTTCCATCAGGCTCTTGATGCACAGCAAGCTGAGTGCAGCATATGCAGTACGGCACTATGCGCAGCGTGGCTCTGGCACTTCCACAGACAGCCCTGGGTCCTTCAGAGAGGCAGGCAGCTGTCTGTTGGCCGCTATCAGCCAAGTGGGGACAGTTTGCACTTGGAGTCTTTCTCCGTCTCTGGGGATGCAAAAGCTGGCATAAATACAGGAGGGTTAGGGGGTAGGCTGGATGTACGCATGCTGTGTGTTGTTTTCAGGGATGAGGTGAGAAAGTGGAGGTGACGGACTGTTTGTTTACTGACCAATGGTTCAGTGTTGGTCCTTTAAACCGATGGGAATTGCATGGCCATAATATGATGAGAATTGTAACTCAAAGGAGGTCACCACAGATTTCACAGTGGGGAACTGCAACAGTGAGACTGTTGCTGATTCCCTTTGTTTCTATGTAAGTTCTTCTCAGGTGGAAAATACACTGCTATGCATTGAGTTTCAATGTCTGCTCAGTTTATAGTATGTCTGGTCACCCTCCAAGTTACTTCTATGTCTTTTGCCTTTCTTGTTTATACCAATATCCAACTTAATATTTCCTGGAAAGATAAAAGCAAGACCAGTTCCCTCATTGTTAAGTGGCTGTGACCAGCCTATTTCTCCATCTAATATTGATCTAGTGAATTGTTTGTTGGGAGGAAGGAAGCCACTGGAGATTCAGTCTTATTAGTCAGACTGTAACATTTTTGAAAGGAGATGGGGTTGGAAAAGCACATGGGGCGGGGTGTGTGTGTGTGTAGGGGGGGTATATGTTCTCTTACTTTCTTCTCCCATCGCTCTCCCTCTCTCTGGACTTAGAGTCTACATCTTTGCTGCCGACCGGCCTTTGATCAAAGATCACACACCCTCAGCAAGGGAATCGACAGGAGAGAAAGGAGGGAGAGGAGATTGGATGAGGTGTGGAGGAAGAGACAGTTTGCAGTCACCTAAACCAATTTTAGGATACATTCCATAAGTTTAACTTCATACTGTGATTCCCACTTCGGAGTGTTTGGCTGGTTTAAAGGATGTGTGTTGGAGACGGCAGGAGGAAAGGGTCAGCATTGGCTTTTTCAGTCTTTCTGTCTAGCCTCACACTCCTGCGACAGACAGACATGTAGACAGACGGTTCAAAAGGCCCCCAGCATAACGCTATCCAACTGCCTTTTTTCAGCTTCTGCGATTGTAACAAAAGCACTTTGCAAAAGGCCATCCTGAATTTTGTGTGCTTTTATGTTATGGTTATCACTATTGTTATTTTTGTTGTTCCTGTTGATGTTTTCTCATTGCAGATTATTTAAATGCAAAAAAAAGAATATATTGAAATTTTTAAAAAATGAAAACTTGAATATTTGGTATCTGGATTGAAGGTGGTTCAAGCTGCCACCCCATCTGGACTTAAACAAACACATCTCTGTTATTACAACCACCATACTTTTATATGCAGCTTATTGCATAGTCACACAGGGGGAGGGGGAGGGGATACAGGCTGGATCTCCCCCTGCCCGTTTTCTGCTTACTGTCTCAGATCCTGTTGGGAAAAAGGTCATTTGATCTTATTTTGGGAGACTCCTTTTTCTTGAAAAAGAAACCTGTATAACAGTTGCAAAGCTTTCTGAGAAGGCTAGCTGTGCTGAATGTTAAACATGCAGTGTTGTATCCACTGCAGAATATCTTTGTCTGCAATAACACCCTGTCTGTTGTAAGAAAAAAAAAAAAAAAAAAAGTACAAAAAAAAAAGTACAAAAAAAGCTGGATCTGGTATCCATATAGAGCTTGAATGATTATGGAAGATGGATGAAATGGCCAAAGGACCATCACGCACTTTTGCAAAATCGTTACATAAAATTTTTGGCCTTAACATCTATGTCAAATCAATTGCAGTAGAGTGGAAAGATAATATTGATCATAACATACATTGAGTAAATCCATAGTTCATTAAATGGTTTAACTTGGGAGAGAAAGATGTAGGCTACTATTTATAATAGATTGATTTGTAACTGTGATTATTACAAGAATCCTTTAGAGATGGTTAAAAACCTTTTGATGTACATTTTAAAGCAGCAGAATACAGGAAAAGCCAAGTTCTCAAATCTGGATGTTAAAATGTGGGTCTACACTGAGTTGCGAATGACAAAAAAGGCTGTTAACACTTTAATTCTCATTGTACGTCTGACCAAACCACCATCTGAGTATCACAATATGTGTATCACAGACGCTGGATACACCACAAAGTTTAAGCCATTATCGAATGTTTTAACTGAGAAAGTGCAGCAGCCGTTTTTGTGATTCATTGTTGATTTACTTTTTAAATAACTCCTTTCTCTTCACAAAGGTTTTTTTTTTTTCTCAGCATGGGAGTCAGTCCATATCTTTTGAAAGCTGCAGGGGGTGGGGGGTATAGGTGATTTTGGAGAATTTGCACTTTTTGGCGACAAAAAGAAATTGTATTGTATATGAGACCACTAAATCCACACAGTCTAAACCATATAATTCCATTTTGTGTAATTTTTTTTTTTGTTCTGTTCTGTTTTTTTTGTTTTTTTTTTTTTTAATATATCCAAAAATGTCTGGCATCTGGTTGTCTGGTTTAAAGAATATAAAATCTTTCTATTAAAAAACAATGGTTGTAAAGATTTGTGTGGACAATCATTGCTTGAGTGTTCCTTTGTGACCGCAATGAAAACAATATTATTTTGGGTGTTTATTATTGTATGTAGTTACAAGGACACAAATACGAGTGTTGCACTAAAACATTACATATGCACCAAAAAAGTGAAGTTGTACTTTCTTAACCAGTATTCTACACTTCTACCAGCTTTTATGATGATTAGTGTAGTAGTTTTTGCATTGTTCTGTTAACAGACATACAAACACTGACTGCAAAAACAAAGTGTTTGGTGAAGTTAATTGGAAATACTCAATACATGCAGGTTCTGTGCAAACTCCTTAGGCCACCACAAGGTTCTTACAAAGTTATAATGAGCATACTTCACTTCCTTGTCTTCATATCAAGATATAAACACAAAATATAGAAAATATGTTAGTAGCATAAAAAACATTTTAAAAAGCTTTATACAGACTACAATACAAGTATCAAGCGTGGCCTAATTTGCACTTTGCACCATGTCTTGGACTCTTGTGGGCAAATAATATGAGATTTACTGCTCTAATCTTCTGGTATTTTACACCAGGTTTCATTCACTACGTGCCAAATGTTTCTTATTCTTCTGGGTCTTTTCTGTCATGGGATCAGAGGTCACACTAAATACTGACTTTTCATACTTTGCACATACTATATTTCCTGTCTTGTGTTGTATCTTGGTAAACACAGAGAGTCATTAAAAACATCAGGTCAAATCAACAAAGCTGAAAGTGACCTAAAACTTCTAACCCACACTATATTAGAAACCGTGAACAAAACACACTTTCTATTACAGATTACAAAGCCAGCCCCTTGAATGTCTGCCATAATCACACATATTCATCCTGTCAACGGTAAAGATATATAATCCTGAATAATGACTATGTTGATAAAGTGTATTACATAACAAAATGTCCATTAGGGAATAGTCTGTGATTATATAATAATCTTATAAGTGGTGAAGAATGTTATCTATGTTTCTTAATATGTCTAATAATTATTTTGGTCAATAAAAGGTTAATTATATTTATATGCATGTACCACATTCTTACTGCTACTGCCACTGACCAGTATTTGTGATTTTGTCCTCTTTATTTATTTTGGAGTCGTGTCAGTTCTCTAAACTCACCAGAAGGTGGCAGTATTATCACTGGTATGATCATTTCAGGCTGCAGTGATCCTGGAGTGCTACCACACACCACCACTGCTCTCTGTCTCTCACTCATGCTCACTTAATAACTCTTTTGCTAGCTCACTCAATCTATTTAATGACCATGAAATTACAAATAAGTTACATTTTGTCAGAGGCATAAACACAGTCGCACATGCAGCCGCGCTACCATCAGACTATAAACAATCACAGTGTTTTTAGGTTGACATAGTTTTAAGTACACATACATTGAGAGCACTGCATGACTAGTTTGGCAGCAGAGGACATTTACTCACAGCCTACTGCCACGCTAGAGTTTTATTTGAGCCTGTTTCTATATCTGGCCACCTATAGTATTTTAAACCTGATTTGTCGCTGAAGTCCAGTGTCAGACTGAAAGCACAGGCTTGTTGTCACCCTGTCTTCCTGTTTGTCTCAGTCTGTCTCCCTGAGGCGATCCTGTGGGGTGACAGGGGTCATAGAACAGCTCATTAACCCCACCCCACCAGCCCACACATTGCTGCAGTCCTCAGGCCCCGGCTCCACACACACACACATTTTATAAAGCTTCACTAATGGCAGTTAAGTCGACTTAAGCCCACTCCGTGAGCGGTATGCTTTCAGGGATGCACCATGAGACGTGTATGTGTCTTGCATGTTGTATGTAGTATTTATTTTCTGCTTGTCCTCATAAATTAAGCGGGTAACAAATGGAGGAGCTCCGACAAAATAACTCCATCCAAATAAAAGCAGTTTTTATCATTTCCAATCATCTGTGTAATGTATTTAGATATTCGATTCTGTGCCGTTGAACCTGTTGGGCAGATGTCTCCAGGCTTCCAATCATTAATTGTTGTGTTAGTAAGGTATCTAGCAAACTCAGTGGGATATGGTGTTATTTTCCATGTTCAGACATCATTGTTGCAGTCAAAACATATTGGATAAGAGGAACAGCAGCACTTCAGGGGCTAGGAGATGCCTGGGAGCTGTTGTCTGGCGTCTCTAGTGGTATTATTCTCTCAGTCTGTGCATGTGAATGCGCACCGGCGACTGTTACTTTTTACATGTTTGTCTTTATGATTATGTGCAAAGGTGTGGTTTTATAATCTTGCATGCGTGTGCATTTGTGTCACCGCCATTAAGTCTCGGGGTAAACGAGCATGGTACTGTCCTCGCAACGAACACACAGGCTGCAATGTAAAGGAAAAAACAGCAACACACACTAGCCTCATTTTCACCGGCACACACCTTTCTCGGGGGATATAAAATGCTCCTGCCTCTGCACACTGTGGGACATGAGTTTCATCCAAACTAGCTGCCGTCCTCAATAAACCCACGTGAGCAATCTCTGCAGTATAGATTTCCAGTTTCTCTTAGGGTATATTTTGTCCAGATCAGGTGTTTAAACTGCTCAATATGACAATAATTAGGCAGCATTGAAGACATGTGTTCTTTCTTATGTTGATAAGGGACATTGACCTTTAACCTGTGCACCCCTCTAGTCCCCCATAGCATACTCCACCCATCCCATATGCCCCCCGGCCAACACCCACCCCTTCCCCTCACTCTGTCCAGCTCTCATCAGGAAGGATAGAAGTGAGGGGGGGGGGGTTGGACAGGCTTGGAGCTTTGCCTCTGGCCATCTCTCCTCCTCCCCGGAGAACAGAGGACTGAGGTGCCTTTAAACCACTGCGGCAAAAACCTTACCAAAACCCTGCAGTCATTAATATGCAAAAATGCAAATGAGTAGGTAATTAAGAGCTGGAGCTCTCTGGAGGCTCTTTGATTGCTAATGAATTCTAATCTGCAAAGAAAGGGGGGAGGGGAGGAGAAAAAGAGATGAAAGAAATTGAGAAAACAACGAAAAAGAGAAGCCTCAACTCGAATTTTGTTTTTATATCTGATTTATTTCTACCTGAACGCTGTAATCTTAGCAGCTAGCTCAGATGTTAGAAACAATAGCCTGATGATATGTATACAGGCCAAGTGTATTCAGGAGAATATTAATGTATAATGAAGAGCCTTCAAAACACATTTATATCAAGTTAGGAGACGTATTTGTAATATTTCTGCGCAGCTAATACGCGTGGAAATTAGAGGCTGTGCTTTCCAATGCAGATTATACTAATGAAGAGAGTATCAATGGACAAAAATCTGTTTGTATTAGACACAGTGTAGTCATTGTGTAGATACAGCTAATTAGAGGAGGACATGACAGGCAAGCAGACACTTCTGACCAGCGGCTACACCGAAGAAAATAGAAGGTCAGATATATCTTAACAGTGTGTTCTTTGCTGCAATAGCAGCTGTGTGCTGAAGTAAAGGAGATGTCATTTCATCACTTCTGTGAGCCATAACACATCCCCACTTCCAGTCTAACTCATTCACTCTGTCACTCACACAAACACACACACACACGCATGCACACACTGCTGTTATTGTTGTTGCAGTGCTCCCACGACACCAACAATCTCTACTTCCCTCCCCCACACGGGCTCACATCTATCTCCCTTTCACTCCCTCTCTTCCCCCTCCTGTCCTGGGCAGCCCTGACATGCCTACTTCAATTGATTTAGAGTCAATTCAGCTTCTGATCTGATTGTTATCATGTGACTTTTCGCAAGCCCCTACTTTAATATAAGACTGCTGTATTATTTTGTGATTGGGAGAGAGAGTTTTTGACTTTGGGAGGAATTCTCTCTGTGCTTGGCACTCACTGCCTGCTCCACTGCCTGCCTCTATTATGTTTCTCTCTATCTCTCACCTTCCCATTCTTCATCTCTTAAAAAAAAAAAAAAACACCTCAGATTCAACCAACACCGCAGTCTCCTCTTTTTCCTCAGCTGTACACTCTGGCGGTGGGCTTCTCAATTGCCCGGCTTTGTAAACAGGAAGCTGGTGTTCTGTTCACTGTACCTGAAGCGTGGGTGGCAGAACAGGGGCACCCATACAACTGCACAATAATGGGAATACAAGATGGCAGGGAGGGGTCCCATAAAATCAGCAGAGAGAACAGAGGAAGAAGGCTCCACAAAAGCCATTGTCAAATGAGAGCAGACAGAAGCCAAAAGGATTGTTGATTTAGTTTTTCCTTTAGTAAATAGATTGTTGATTTGCTTTGTGTTTGTCTGTCTGAATTGGATCCTGGCTAGAACTGTAGTGTTTGGGAGGATTAATGTCATGGACAATCCCTCAAACTCATTTTCTTTTTCACTGTGCAGCTCTGTGGGAATTACAGTTTCAGGGTAAGAGAGAAAGACATTGCATTTTTTTTTATTTATTTCGTTTTTGTTGTCTGTTGATGATGGATCTATTGTTCGTGATGCCAGTGCACTGTGTCCCTTTAAGTTTGGCTGTTTTGAAGATTTGTTTCAGGAAGATATGCCGTCCTCACTTGTTCCAAAACAATTGCTCTGTTTTCCAACTATCACATAACCTTGTGGATTATTGTCCTGTTTAAATCAGTCTCTCCACACTCTTGACATTTTTTGTTGTTGTTGTTTAACATGTTGGAAGTCAGTGCGAGTTTGGGTTTTTTCTACCAGGCGAGCTGTAATAGGGGGAAAAAGCTTGACGGGAGTCAGTTTATCATGAGCACAGAGAGCACAACAGATAGATTCCCCCTGTCTCCTCCCCTTCAGCACAGATAGACTCGGAGCATGGGCGCTCAGCCAACACTATCAATCTATCCGTTCCTACCCCCAGCCTCTAACTCTTATTGGAGGACAGCTTCCAAAGGGGCAAGGAAGCATGAATCATAGCTCGACTATGAGGAGCTGTTATGCCTCTAAATACACGTGTTGTGGCTAAAATCACTCCGTTGCTTCGGCATTCATGACAATCTCGCAAGTGATTGTCACAGCCCTGGAACAAAGTTGTAGCGTTTAGGAGGGGCTGAGGCTGTTGAGGGAGAGGGGATTGTTGGTCTTGGCCTAGTTTTCTTGTCTGATCAGAAACCTGTGCACCTCTGCCCTTCCCCCACCCAAACCTAAGCCTCTACTATTACAGGCTGTGAGGGGCTCGGTATGGAACGAGGTGAGCAGCTTGCCTCGCCACCGAGCTCCGTGTGCATATGTGCACTGCCTATACTGTATGTTTACGGGCTTATCATTCTGTGTGATATAACCCGGTGATGCGGTTTGGCTTGCATGAGTGGCTGCCCATGAGCAGAGGAGGATGGCAATGAGTGCTAAATGTGTACAACATGTGAGAGGCAAGTAGCTAACACATAATCGAGCTATGAGACTGTGGTAACATGTAACGCATGTGCAAAACATAGCTATTTGTCAAGAAATTGCAGTTTACAGAGATAATGGATTTATTGCGATGATGCAGGACAGGATTTCCGTCTTAATTTGTTAAACCTTAGTAACTGAAAAATATATAGAGGATCAAGTAATTAGTACACATGATTACAATTTGTGTCAATTTATGTAATCCAAAATATGTGTACATAGATAAATATTTCATTAATATGCACAAATATATGACCGATTAGCACCAATGTGCCAAACATATGCTAATTTTCTATGTGCATCTGTCGTTAATTACAGATATGAAACTGGGAATGGCTTGAAGGAATCAATGAGGGCATGTCTGACAGCATCTGCCTTTACTGTCCATTGTAATGCGAATGTATTCAGAGATTATAGATGACATGTTGGTTGTTTTTGTTTGGTCCACCTGGTATAATACTGCAGTAGGCTCTGAGGTTATACCATGTGGTACATTACCCACAGTTACAGTGATTAATGAAACATAATTTTAGCATAAAAAAACTGAATCTGCTTTTAGAGGTCACGATGCGTTTAATATCCGTGTTAATTGTTGTTCTTGAAATGGGCAAAATTGTGGATAGGAATTAACATGTTTCAGGCTGCACTAATTGCTTGCCAAATAGCTGAACATAAACCCACATTGCTCAGTATAAGAATTTACATGTTAAATCTGCTATTGTCCTTGTCTCCAGTGAAAATTTGGTACCAAAGTAGAATTCACTTTAAAATTAAAAGTATATGTTTATGAGGATGATAAAATCCTAGAATATTTTTTTTGCTGCTTTGTTTTTCATGCTTGGGCTTCTTGTTACACATTTAATTTCTGTTTGTCACTGTTAGATGCAGTCAGTGAGGATTAAGGTGCGGATCCTCACTATACACTATGTATGTTTTTATTCCTTTTCTGCGGCCCCCCTCCCTCTCTTCAGCCTGGCTGCCCTTGTACATGCTCTCCATGTCAGACCCAGCTGTTACTACAAACTACTTGGAGGGCTTACAAGCCTCATTGCTAATACTGACAACAGCACTATTCTTACTCAAAGCCTAACGTCTACTGGAAAAAGCGAAAATATGAGAAGTTTTTCTGCTTCCACTAGAAATTCATTTCCCCAAACAGATGTTTCCATCTGCTCAAATTTAATCTTTTGATTAATAGATTCCTCAACGAAAGCCTTCCAAATAGGTGTTAGATAAATAACTCAAGATGCCCTTACTTTGATTGCAGTGATTGTCTTTTCATTTTTTGCACGTCTGTCTGTGAGTACCTGTGTATGTCTGTGTATTTGTCTGTGCGTCCAAATGTGAATGTGCACACAGTATGTTTGTGAAGGTATTTATGGCCCATATGTGCGTTTGTTCCGAGCAGTAACCCCATTACATTCCTAAGATGGTCCATGAGACTAATTAATGTTCTGTGCTGAGGCTTTTCTTTTACCCAGGGGACACCCAATGGATTATTTACCTATATGTCCTATTGACAGCAAATCCCCTGTCCCACTGGTAACCTCAGCAAACAGACAGTTAGATCAGGCTTTAGAGTGGAACATAACACAGAGAAGCTAAGTGGTGTTTGAGTTTTCCAAGTCTTAATTTTGTTGTATAGTTCACGCCAAAGACATGGGCACTCTGCCCAGAGAGTGACTCAAATCATTTTTGATTCCCTGCAGCCTTTGTAGTAGTTGATAATGAAAACTCTATGGTGTGGTGTTCAAGTCTTGTTGTATTTACAGGTTTTTGTGATTTTATTGTCTGGTTTTTTTTTTTGTTTGTTTGTTTTAAATATATCTATAATTTATGTTTACACAGCATGGTGATTTGGAGGTTGCCGACAGAAAACACTGAGGGGTCATTGTAACTCTCCTTTTCTTTGAGAACTCCTGCCCTCAGGTTAGAAACAACAGCTGTTTAACACCTACATATACTTTTCTATAGAGTGCTCATTGTCTTTTTTGTGTGAGTGAAATCACATATGTTGAGTGCATATTGAAGCAGGATGACTTTCATGTCATGTAACTTAAACTTATTTCTTTTTAATTAGCTAATGCAAGTGCAGGTAGTTTCTGACATGAATGCTGCCCTGGCTTTTGTTATCTTATAAAAGCAGTGTTTTATTATTACTGACAAATTTGCAATCATCCGGTGCGCCCTCCCTATCTCAACTGTTTTTTCTTCTTTTTCTGAACTACTTTAGTCCCCCCTCCCCTTCCTCCTTACCCACACACACACTCCATGATCCTATACCCTCTCCTCTCCACTCTGCTCTGGAGCAGGCAGTTACTAGGGCTGTGTTGATCTCATGGTTATCGGCTCCTTTACAATGAGGCGGACTGCTGAGAAATTAGAGCAGAAATAATCAGTTGATGAAGCAATAATGAACGAAATATTTATTGGCTGCTACTTCCAAGATCAGTTGTATATTTGCTTGTTTGCGCAGAAAAAAATCCCAAACATCTGCATGTTTCAGTTTCTTAAATTGTAGGAATTCATATATTTTTAACAATAAAGTTATGGATTACTCTGCTGATGTAACACAGTAATACAACAATAATGCTAATTTTGTTCCACTATTTACATAATATACACAATATCAGAAAATGTGGCCTGAATAAGAGGACCAGGCTAATAAAAAAAATAAGTTTTCATTTACATTATCACACAAACGTTAGATTCACAAAAGTAACGTTATGTATTATAACAGCTTAGAATTTTCAGAACATTTAATATTACTGCGAACGTCCAGAAATCAATATATCCTGACGTATCAACAACTTTAACCTGGAAATAATTCGTGTATTGTGCTAGCTTAATTGATTCCTACTGGAAAAAAAAGAATAGGCTAGCTAATGTAGCATACGTGTTTGAATAAAGCATACATAAAACCAATAGGCTAAACTATACACCAAAAACGTAACATAATGTTTACTGAACCGCTGCTGTTGTTATTGTAAAGAAAGAAGAGGAGGACACGGCAACCACAGAAATAAAATGATGTCAGCGGGCATGTTGGAGCCCCCCTCAGCCAGCCTCCCCGAGCACACAGGGAAAGTGAGCGTCAAGAAGAAGGCGGGCGCATGGCGTACTTACAGATGCCTATTGGCTATCGTTAGTGTCAAACAATCAACTGCGCTCTCCTATTGGCTACGCTCTTTCGCATTTATCGTGCCATCTCGTCAAGCTGCTGCTGTGTAATCGCAGGTAACTTTCTTACGATAGCCTTCCGCCGGGCAACATAGTGCTCGAAGCGCTCCTGCATTTTGAGGAACACAACGCGAGGAGGCAAAAGCAATTCCTGTAATTAGGCGTTTTCGTCGTTTTGGAAACCGAGGAACGTTGAAGCCGTATTTTTTCCTCTACCGAAACGGCCCGTCTCTCAAAGGCGTTTGAAATCGGACACCGCTGGCGTTGAGGCCCTCACTTTTGTGCGGAGGGATACGTTGTTGCGTCTGACAATGTGGACGGAGGTGGTGAAGATGTCTACGAGAAGAATGAAATCATCTCAGTTGTAACAACAAAAAAGGAAGACGCGAGATTAGTTACTATAATAGATTTGTTTGCACACAGACTTGTTACATTGAAGCAAACACGTGGGCGCTGTGTGAAAAGCAGGCTTACCGGGACAAAAGGAAGACATCTACTGTGCTCCAATGCGTTTCATGCACTGAGGTCGAAATTCTCTTGAAGTTTTATGTTTTTCCCCTTGCGAGTCTCCGCTTTTCTTTTTACTGTTGGATATCAGACACTTGGAGAGAGGTAAAAACACTATCTTTCGCTTCACACTTGGGGGGACTAGCATGAATTTAATGGGTTTCATTGACAGCTATTTCGACGCTTGCAATTTTCGAAAAGTTTTTGGGAATGTGTGGTTAAAGCGGGGGATGTAAGTTTTTGTCTGGTTTGAGGTGGCGAGCCAAGTGTGTGATGGTCTCCGCACCGACCACGGAGAGGAGGAAATTACTCCTTTGTTCTGCAAAAAGACTCCACTAACGTTAAATGTTAGTCATGCCTAACGAGCCAGATTTTGTTTTTTCGCCGTGTGCCTGTGTTACTTATGCTAGCCACTGTGGATAAATATGAAACGTTAGCGTCGTGTTATGTTGTCGAGCATTTTAGCTAAAGTTTATGTTGTGGGCCTACACGTATTTCCCATAGAGCCAGAAACAAACTTTCCATAAAACCCCTCTGGTAGCCTTTTAAACATTCCTTTATGGAAGTGTCTGGCCACCAGCTAGACTTTATTTTATTGCACATTTGGCAGGAAATTCCTCCTGCTCCCACCCCCACCGTCTTCTCCACTGAACTCCCTCATAATGCACGACTTGAACCCTAATATGTGAAAGAAAGAGCTCAGTATTTGTTGCATGAAGTTTGAAGCATTGTTCTCTATAACCACCGTTAGAGTCGCCGCGCTTGTTTTATACGCAATTTGTTTTTACTAGAAGAATACACGACCGGAGATTATGGTTTGAACGGTGTTAGAAACATAGTTGAGAATAAATCGTGAATGGGTTAGTTGTCAGCAGCAGCAGCCTGGTCCTGGATGTGGCCTAGCGGACATGATCAAATAATATACAGCCTACATCCTGTGGACTCCTAAATGTTTGTGTCATTTCTTTAAAAAAAAACAATTTCATATATAATGGGTATTATTTATGGAAATATATCTTTGGCATAAGACTCTTATCGTGTAGGATGTGAATCAACAGTTGCATTTGTGTTTTGTAAAGCCGACCCTTGTTGTTAGCGCGATGATAGCATTGACATAAACACATCAATAGTTACTACTTTCGTCTATTTGTTTTTGGCGTTTGGGAAAAGCCAATAACAGCAAAATCTGAATGAAAGTATGCGTTTGAATTTGTGTTACACATTCTTTGTCCACTAGTAACTATAGGGTTGTTACACACTTGGAGGAAACTACTATTATGTGTGAAAACCACATAACTTGTTAGTTTACATGCATTTGGGAACCAGTGTTGAACTGTGTGTTTTTATCCTAAAGCAGTTCTTCACTTCTGTGGATTGTTTCTTTGGACGTGCAGGCTCTTTTGTGGAGAATGACCTGCCTCTCCTTTTGCCTTGTGTGGGGTGACAAAGACCCCTAATCTGCTTGCTTCAAATATTGATCCACCAGAAGCTGAAGATGCCATTTTGTTACATTAAACCTTCCATGTGCTCTACTCCTCTAACAATAGTGGAAGAAGTTAATTTTATTTAGATAGTGTTAGATAGGATGTCCTTTGTTGGTCATCATATACAAAAGTTTTCTTATGGCAGATGCATTTCTGGCCTGTTTGCACTTGTGTCACTGTGTTGTTCTTTTTCTTAGTTGAGTCAAGGTTAAATTAGTTACGCTGCCCTGAGTTCATTCCACTTGTACTGCATTGTTTATATTCCCTGAAGAAACCTACGACACTGTCACAGACTAAGACAAATATCACATCTATCATTTTGTTTTAATCCAGTTTTGTTCTCGTCACATCTTATTTAGCTTGAAATTGGCTTTTATTTATATCTTCTGAGGTAATCATGAATTATGTTTACATTTTGTGACATGTATTTCCTTCAGGATGTTCATTTTCTTGTTTTTTGATGGTATTAATTTATGTTAGTGCTGTATTACAAAAGAGGCTGTAAAAGCACACCACCTGTTGGTGTCCAAGTGCCTCTATTCCTCCTCGCTTCCCTTACCACTGGTTCCCTGTGAGGTTTGTAGAACCGCCGCTCAGCATCAGAGAGCGGCCTTAGGCTCGTAGTGGAATGCAAAACACAGGGTAAATCCAGTATTCATGCTCACTATGTCATTTGACAAGGTTCTTTCTGAGTTGACATATGGTAATTTGGTAATGACGTGTTTGCATACAGTCATTAGCTCTGCCTTTCACCCCTATTTCCTTAGGCTAACAATAGTCCCAATTATGTCTGTAATTGTAAATGTATTACATTTTCTTTTATGTAGCAATGATCGACATATGGTTGTGTTATTTACCAAGGTTGCGTAAAATGAAAGACAATTTTTAGGTGATTACTTGGTAGTGATTTGACTAAAGGCAGCATATTCATCATTTCATGGCAGTGTCTCTTCCACTGCTTTGTTGGAAAGGAAGCGTCAGAGAAATTAGCATTTTTAAGTATGTGTAGTGGTAAGTAGCCTTATGTTGTATGTTTTACTCATTGACCTCCATATCAGCATGGTAACAATTTAACTGTGTGTTAGGGTAATCTGTGATTCGACAGACAATAGATTATTGTATTTTAACTGCTTGAGTGCTCAAGATTTTAATTTTCACCAAGGTTTTTTGTTTAATATCATCAGATATTTTAAACAGCAACCACATTTTATGCATCAGTCATAAGTAGGTAGCTGAAAATGCTGACATATCGTGGCACCGGTGTGTCAACTTAGTTATATGAATCATTGTATTATGGGAGGGTAATCTAACAAAGGTAGACTTAGTGTGAATGATTCATGTCCATCATCGTTCCCTGTTTTTTTAAGAGCTACATGTAACTTCTCTTTGTTCTTGCTAGTGCCATTAAAATCCTATATCTGCAAATTTCTCTCATAGGGTTTATTAGAGACTGAAGGGTATGAACGAACAGCAGCAAAGAATGGCTGCAGTGGGAACTGACAAGGAACTCAGCGACCTCCTGGATTTCAGCGCGGTAAGAGAGTGGGAGAGCAGCCGGGGTGTTTCGGGTGGCAATGGGGGGACAGAGTTAGAGGGAGTGCAAAACAACCTGGGTTCATGGGAGCTGGAGGTCTCAATGAAAGATGTAGAGAGAGGAGAGAAGGGTAAGGAAAGAAAGACAGCGGGGAGTGAAATTTCTTAAAATCTGCTGCAAATGTAGGGTTTTTTTTCTTAACAGTTTGTAGGCTGAAGATATGTCTGTCCTTCATTCTCAGCATGCAGAGGTAATGATGATTATGTCAGAGCATAGTAGCATGCTATTAAACCTCAGGGTGATGGGTGAAAATGAGGCTTCAAATATAGGTTACTCTATGTGGGTGATGCAGAGATACAGCAAAAACAAGGTAAATCCCGACTGCATGCTACATATTATTTACCGTCAGAAGAATGTTCATTTTCAACCAGAAATGACTAAAAATCAGTAAAAATCTTTTTTTTTTTTTTTTAAGTGTGACAACAAGAGCCAGTTTTCAGTCAACGTCAAGTTTTCAGAATCTCTGAGAGAAATATTGTGATATATGAGCTGGGCTGAGTGGATAGCTTTTGCGTTTTTCTTGGAAAATGCATTTGTTTTTGTCATTTCTTAGTTTTGGGAAACACACTTTCACAAAGATGCTTTCAGAGGTATTCTCTTGATATTATGTACAAAGTGAGCTGAGGTATTGTGCTTTGCATTTATGTACTTGTTTTCAAGCTTTTGTTGAGCTTTACGCTGACATAAACATCCCAAAACCCCTATAGAACTGTTTGTCTTGCTCCTAAATAAACAGAATTGCTGGTAGGACTACAGTGCCAACTCTGGATAATTGTTATATATGGGACACAGCAGGTAATTTCAAACTGCAAACCCCAATGAATATTTGTCAGCAGGCTTCATGTCCCATGAGATATTTTTGACAAAGTACAGTTGATCAATATTGAAGTGTTAATTTCATTAGAATAGAAGCTATTGACACATTATGATGCAGTTCTGTTTAGCAACAGGACTAGCTTTTTGTGACACTCAAAATGGACTTCTGTGGATGAATATTGTTGGTGCTTAAAGGAAACGGCACCCCTTGGAAAAAAAAACACTCCATGTTGTGAAGGGGTTTTGTGGGCGGTTCTCACTAGACGGTTGGGTCTGTGTTAGAAATGCTCAGATTGATCAGCTGCCAATTTCCATCAGCAGATGTTCAGTATAAGTATGACATTGATAATTGGTTGAGAAACTGTTAAATGCTGCACAAATGAATTTTCTCTTCTGTATTTGCTGGCTAGGGAATGCTAAGGAATGCCTGTTAGCTTGGACATAGAATAAAGCGAAATTAAACATGTTTGAGATATCTGAAAACAAATGTAATAGAAGCAAACATGGTGTCCAGATCGGTTGTTGGACTGACTTCTTTAGAGTTACGAAAAAAAACAAAAAACAGAAAACCCGATCATATGGGCTAGTGGCAGATTGTGTTATGATGTACATGTCCTAGTTAGAAAACGATTTGTACAGTAGAATTTGACCACGTCACTGAAAGATGCCACAGAGGTATTTAGACCACACCATAGCCCCATTGTGGAGGAGCGGAGCCCACATTTGCTCTGTGACAAAACCCACTGCCTCATCAGAGTGTTTTCAAAACAGCTGGTGTGTGGCTGAGTGGATTTTACAAAGCCACACGACTATTAGATGTAAAATCCAAAGTTTTGTAAATCACCTATTAAGACAAAGGCCCATCACTTGTCATTAGTATTTAGCAGGACACTTCCTACACATTATGCTGAACATTATCATTGGGGGGGTTTGCATTTTCAGATCTTTTACATCTAAAACTGTTTAAACAGTGATCCAA